>JABXJD010000019.1:3230000-3410000 GCA_013375575.1 Percina caprodes | reverse complement strand
TCGGTAACCCTGACCTTTAAATTTGATTGTGCCATTTTCTCCACTTATTTGAGACTTGAACAGTATGGAATGTGTTCGGTGAACTGCAGCCTCTGTCTGTTTGTGTGGCGCAGTTTGTTCCCATTTCCCCCAAGAAAGTGTCTAAAAAAAGTTGCTTTTACTTGTTGAATTGTCAGGAACAGAAAACCGTTTTGCCTCCGAGCATGTACTGAAATTAAACTGCGTAATTATCAAATGTTCTACACGTGAGGACATTTTTTGTCAGCTGATAAATTGTCCAAGGAACTACTGCAGCGGCACAATTGATTTAATGTTAGAATAAAATCTAAATTCTGTTTCAGGATCGTGCGGTTTCACTTTTGATAAGTATGTTTCTTATTTATCTGCTGGAGAAAGAGGACTTTATGTGTGATTTATCAGGAGTGTAATGTACACAGTGCAATACAGAATATGTGTATGTATGCTGATTGATGAGCATCGTTCCACTTATAATCGTCAGTGTGTAGCCAAACTTCTCTTTGCGTAACATTTTGTGCGCACAATTTACGCACGCTCATATCTGACTGTATTCGACCTTAACTCACAGAAAACAAACCAAATTGTATTTTCTGAAATAACTTTGGTATGATTGAGAGAGAGAGAGCGAGAGAGAGAGAGAGAGAGAGAGAGAGAGAGAGAAAAAAACTATTTCTTCAGCCAATCAGAGATCTTCTAGCCTGCATCCGTACTGCTCCTTTAAGACTTGTCCTCCCAAGTATTTTTTTTTCTCTCAGCCTCATACAAGGAGCTCTTTAAGCCCCGGTACCGACACAGAGCAGGCATTCATACTCGGGCAGCGCGAGCGAGGGGGCTCGGGAGCGAGCGTCACTTTGGAAACTCGGGAACTCACGGATTCTCGTGCTACAGCGGCGACCTCCTTTTCTCATTACTGAAGTAAGGTGCTCAGCATTTCCAACTCTTTCCTCTCTGCTGCTGGTGGCTGCTCTGACTCTGCCAATTCATTATTTCTTTCCATCGGGATTGTAGATGCAGTCTTATAATCGAATAATCGTTAGAACATTGATAATTATTAACGACTCTTTGATAGCTAGGGTTGTGGTTTTAGACTGATTCAAAATGACTGATGAACCTGGTTGGTTCTTTAATAATGTAACAGTTCTGCCATGCAGGTCTCTGAGTAGAACAGTGCGGTTACAACATGCGTTTTCAGCAACAAAAACAATGTGGTTTACGCTTTAAAGAATAATTTCGGACACTTTTTGACATGGATTATGATCATAAACTCGATATGGTGAATCTTGTGATGGTGTCAGTGCATCAAGTGCTCCCGATTTAAATTGATTTCTGTCTCATTTTATTTTTATATATCGTTAATAATTATTTGTTTGTCAGTCTTTCTTGACACAATTTAAAATTCAAGCTTTTTCTGTTCGACTAACTGAGATACAACCTATTCCATACTAAGGAAAGCTCATTTACTAAAAAAAGGGAGAAGTTTAAATTAATAAGTAGCCATGCTCTAACAGCATTTGGTGCAGATGTAAAAAAAACAAAAACAAACAGTGTGAACAATTTATTCACATGTTCCTTGTTATATTGCACTTAGTTTAAATGCATCGTGTCATCAGGTTTGTTCTGTGTTTACTGTTGTTTTGGAGCTGTGTGGACGAGCTGTCACTAGAATCATGAGCTATTGTAAAACTAATTAAAAGAAGAAGAAGAAAAGGTTTCCAAACAAGCAAATTAAGGCCAACTCACAGACAAGTCAGGCGGCGATAATGAGTTCACATAGCGGGAATTCATTACGCACAATAAATGTGCTCTGTGGTGTGAATTGATAACAAGCATGATTTAAGGGTGTGTCAAAAACAACAAACTTTATAAATTACATATTATCAGATAATAAATCAAATGACAAATGATTGTTTAGACGACTCTGTTGAGTTCATTATTTGCTTGGTTGTTCCTAATTTGAGGCCCTTATCTGCTAAAGAAATACACTTTGACTGTGGTCAGTTAAGATAGGATGTCATAACCAATAACTCAGTCAAGTGATTCTCCATCATTACGGTTCCCTTTCTTTCATAAGAGTGACATTACAAGCAACCAGCGCGTCGCGCAAAACAGAGGCAACACGTGCGCAATAAGGCATTTGGTGCCTATTACGCACGGTGTTTACGCATTGTGCGTCTGCAGCAAGGACGTTTTTTGATAACAAGTCTGTGAAGTGGCTTTGCAGACCAGGTGGCAGGCGAATATCATTAGCAATGCGCCTCGGACAGATGGTGAAGCCTTACATGCACCTCTGCTGGAAATGGATACCATTCCTTCAGGAATTCATTCTGTTAATTAACGCGTAGAACTATTATTAAGAGCGACAGGACACGTACTCTATACTACATAATTTAGCTCTAGTTAATGGCCCTATATATTTTCTGAAAGTCGGATATTAATTGAATTAGGCTTAGTGTTGGCCTACGTCTTAGGCTAAAAGTTAAAATAATGGTGATCCTTTTTCTCCAATATAAAGGTGAGGTAAGTTAGGTGGGTGTATCTCCTTCCCTTCCCCCTCCCCCTCCCCAACTGAACCCACACATGAGCACACACTGTTAAATTGACAAGCTGTTTCATAATGTCACTGGACGTGAGCGAGATCCCTAATTTTCCTGCAATATGATACTGGAGTAGAAAACACACCAGCAGGCTGTGTGTTGCTGGTTCACAGGAAGTTCGCTGATTTCGAACTTAAAGTTTAAGGCAGGGGTGTTGATTTAATGGACAAAACAAGAACACATTTTGCTCCCGCCGATAGACCTGCCCCTGTTTCATAAACAGACTGTGTCTATGTCACACGCACGCGCGCACACACGGGGTTTATATTTCCAGCGCCAGGCCATGTTTATCCAAGAACTGCAGCGTATAAATCCAAGGTCTGTGCTGCTGCCGCCTCACATCATTCCAACACGGTCTCTCCGGGGAGCTTGGAATAACTGCTAACCCTTAAACAGTAGCTACTTCCTTATTTTATGACTGAACTTCATGAAAAAAAACAACAACTATGAATTAAAGAAATTCTGTGCTATGGTGGCCAATCTTAACCTTTTTTGATAGCCTATGAATATTAGATTCCATAAGAAGCCTCTGACTTCGATGTCTCCATTACTCGTGACATTTAAAGACATCACATTAGGCTTTTCTGTAAAGTGGAGTGAAAGGCGGAGGCAAAATGGGGACACTGCTCACAAAAGGACTATTTTATTAAGAAAAAATGGCCCACAATCCTTTTCAGGGCTAGTCTCATGTTTAATTACCGCGATAGAGGGAAAATGACGCCCAAACGTTCCTCATAGTGAGGTCTTGACTTGGCCTTCTTGTATTAAACACTATAATTGACAACAACACCTCCACCTTATAGTGAAAAGGCCTATCTGTGTTGGGGAAGTTTTGTTGACTAAAGACGTCTAAAAGACGCAGTGACGCAGACTTTACCTCGGACTTGTTGAACTGACGCATTTCATCACTGCTGTTTCAGGTGATTGCTGTTGGATTTCAAACGCGGGACAAACGGAGGAGAGAGTGAAGGGGAAGTCAGGAGGGAAGTGAGACCGGGTGAGTTTGGCGCAGACAGTTGTGCATTAGCAGGTAAACTGGGGTCCAAGGTGCGCACTGAGCCACATATGATACCAACAACACGGATGGAAAGAACTTTAATGTGGAACCCTCATAGAGTTTTGCAACGGAGGCTGAGAGTAGAGACAGACTGGCAGTTCATATTATAACTTAAAGGAGGCCAGAGAGACAGAACAGGCAGCAGTCAGCTGACACTCCGTGCGTAAGGATAGGCAGCAACAGGGACAGGACAGGTAGGCTAGAGCTGAGCATTTAGGAAGATACCTTGCATCCTCTGTGCACCTGGAGGCGTGTGTGTTTGTATAGGAAGATGTCGAGAGAGGAGCAGAGTTTTTCGGAGGTTGAGCTAAGTCCCGGGATGTCGGACGATAGTCGCTCCCTGTCACCGGGCCATTCCTCCGGTGCGGCCTGCGGGGGGGACTCGCCTCTCCACCGGCAGCAGCAGCCGCAGCTAGAGGGCCTGGACGACTCGGCGGCGGGCTGCTCGTCTATCAAATCCGACGAGGAGGACGACGACCGCTTCCCCGCAGGAATCCGTGATGCGGTGAGCCAGGTGCTCAACTGCTACGACTGGACCCTCGTGCCAATGCCCGTGCGCGTAAACAACGGAAGCAAGACCAAGCCGCACGTGAAAAGGCCGATGAACGCCTTCATGGTGTGGGCGCAGGCGGCGCGGAGGAAACTGGCCGACCAACACCCGCACCTGCACAACGCGGAGCTCAGCAAGACCCTGGGGAAGCTGTGGAGGTGAGGAGGCCACTTCATGTGGATGTAGTTCAGCGCCTATTGTCAAATCGCTGTAATGTTCAGATGATGCTCACACATACATGTGTAAACAGTAAAAAACATATATATATATACACTTTAACAAAGCAGCACACTAAATGTTCAGGATAAATCTTTAGCTTAAAAAAATAATACACATTTGCTGATGCATCCCTGCAATAGATATGGCCATGGTTTACTTTTTTAGGGGAAAAAGCTCCAGACTCAAAGTTTGACAAAGGTCAGTGTCATGGTCAAGAGGCATTCAAGAAAGCAAATGGGAAAAGCAATCTGGTTGTTGTTCTGAATATTTCACAAATAATCAAACAACCTTTTTGTTTACTAAGGTCTGACTTGCAAAGAAGTATCACCTCAATCAACTGGTCACTTGCACCTTGTACTCAAATTTCCCCTCCCCTTCATTTTCCATTGTTTTTAACACGTGGATTTGACCTCAAGCCAACCTGAACCAGTTTGCTTACATTAAGATGCTGATATTAAGAATTAAGTATGAATAAATAATTTCTTATGAACAAAGATAGTGGTCGACCAATATGGTTTTTCAATGGCCGATGCCGATATTTAGAAAGCAGGATGGCCAATATCAAGTTGTTGTTTTTGCAACTGATTAAATACAACACTTTAATAATATATAATTAAATTAGACACAAAATTGCTGAACTTAAATGAACATTTATTTAACACCTCTAGTTGTCTCGGTTTGGTGTTTAGTTGTAGGCTAGCATAGTTTAAAAAATAAAAATAAAAATCAACAAATGTTTTGTGGACAGCCCCTAAAAGGCTTTAGTTCAACATATTCTCATTACCAGGTTCTTATGATATCTAAGACGCTGAACGTTATGCGACGGTTAGGCACCAAAACGTCAGGGATTAGGTTTAGGCATTAAAACTACTGTTGCGTGACCAGTTTAGTTTAATATGACCTTTCTATTTAACGTTGTGAAACGACAACCCGTAGGGGACCGTGACGGTTAAGTTTAGGCACCAAAACCTTGAAGTTTGGGTACATCCAGGACACAAATACTGGTAACCGGTGAAAATCCTGCGTTTTGAGACCTGCAGATGTGTCTGCAGACATTTTTTGTTAATCGACACAGCTCACCAGTTGAGAAGTATTTGTATGCGTTTACTGTGAGTGTGCAACGGTCACATGTTCCTGCAGGCTAATTTCATCCACTGTTCAATTAATGGTCCAATTGAATGAATGGCTCCTGAGGGAATCAGGGTTTTGCAAGATTTTCCTGATTTAATGCTTGAGTGTTAGGCTAGTGGTGAACACTGCTGCCTCTTGATCACAGGATTCAAGTTCTGTCAGAACATCCATGCAGTGTCTATTTTCACACAAAGAACCTTCGCTATTAGCTGACAAGACGGTCAGAAAGGTTAAATCCATTAACCTTGTGAGGACTGAACAATAATTAGATGAAGAGTTGACCTTGGGCTCTGGCATGATTGGTTAATTGGCCACAAACACGATGGACAGGGAGGCTGAGGAAGGTCAGGAGTTTCTCATGCCATTCCTGCCAGCAGTAGTAATAAGGAGCTCAGTTTCATGTTTGCAGACAGGATGCATCTTTGGCCTGGTTTATTTCATTACTGTCCAGCAGGCAAAAGCCCCTGGCAGGCATGACATAAGATGCAGATGTAGTGAATGAGGTAGAACGTATGAATATGCTCTGAAAATTGATCAAACTTGTTACTGGAAAATATGTTATTGAGCATATCGCTGCAAATCTGTAAAAGATAATTTTGACCCATATATTGTGTGTTGATATTCTTTTATGCCCCTTTATCCAAATCCTTGATTTTCTACAGAATGAAGACATAAAGAATTAATTGTAATGTGCATTTTCTTTAGTATTCATGTTAGCGTTAACACACGCACATGTTCTCAGATGACTACCATTTCCTTAAAAAAGTTACAACACACTTTTTGCATTATCTTGTACAATATATACCAGAGCAAAAAAGCCAACAGTGTGGCCTACTTGAGTGCCGAGACTTTTCTTTTTCATACCTTAAAACAAACCTATCTGCCAACATTATTTCTTTTTTTTATCTAAGGCTTCTTAATGAGAGCGACAAGCGACCCTTCATCGAGGAGGCAGAGCGGCTGCGGAAGCAGCACAAGAAGGACTATCCTGACTACAAATACCAGCCTCGACGCCGCAAAAGTGGAAAGCCTGGTTCTGGGTCAGGAAGTGAGGCCGATGGCCATTCAGAGGGTGAGGTCAGCCAATCCCACTACAAGGGCCTCCAACTGGATGTGGCCCTCAGTAGGGGAGCAGGGTCCCCTCTGGCAGACGGGCACCACCCTCATGCTGCAGGTTGGCTGCAGGCTCCCTGACATTACTTCATTAATACCGTCCCTGTCACACTGTTAGATAAATCTGTAAACAACTTAGGGGATACTGCCTTCCTTCCGTATTGCCTTCCTGGCAATCCTCTATTGTTACACAGATGCCAAGTAACAATTCTTCATTACATAGATTGCACATGAGAATTTAACTTTTTGGTACTAGAATAAAATCAATTGCTTTTTCAGTCCACTAGAATTTGTGCAACAGTAAAATTAAAATGAGATGAACAAACAGAAAAATATATCTTTTTAGATAAAACAGATTTTCCCAAAGAATGCCTTTGGGGATGTAATTTGAAGTTGGTAAAAAGGTAATTTGCAATATATTGCAGAATATCGTTTAAAGACGCAATAATATCGCATTTTGGGGCCTCTGGTGATTCCCACCCCTAATAAAACTTGATACTGTGGCACACAGATAGTTACTTGTTAGAGTCTGCCAAGAAAACGACAGTAACTTCTTTTCTTGTGTTTCCACAGGTCAGAGTCACAGTCCTCCCACACCTCCCACCACACCCAAGACTGAGCCCCAGTCTGGGAAGGCAGGGGATGGAAATCGGGAGGGTGCTGGGAATGGGGGCTCCCGTGGGGCAATGGGAGCAGAGGGAAGCTCAGGTGCTCCGGGATCTGGTAAACCTCACATTGACTTTGGTAATGTAGACATTGGTGAGATGAGCCATGAGGTGATGGCCAACATGGAGCCTTTTGATGTCAACGAGTTTGACCAGTACCTTCCCCCAAATGGACACCCGGGGGTTGGACAGAGTGCTGGAGGAGCAGCAGGGGCAGGAACAGCTTCTCCGTCCTCTCCGTACAACTACAGCATCTCCTCAGCCCTGGCAGCGGCCAATGGACACTCAGCAGCCTGGCTCTCCAAGCAGCAGCAGCAGCAGCAGCAGCAGCAGCAGCCGCTGCAACATCACGGCCCCCCTCTGGGCTCAGATCACTCCAAGACCCAGATCAAGAGCGAGGCCAGGGGTCACTTTGCAGAGGCAGCCTCAGTAGGTTCCCATGTCACCTACACTCCCCTCAGTCTTCCTCACTACAGTTCTGCCTTCCCCTCGCTGGCCTCCAGGGCTCAGTTTGCTGAATATGCTGACCACCAAGCCTCAGGGGCATACTACCCCCACTCCAGCCAGGCCTCGGGGTTGTACTCTGCCTTCTCTTACATGGGGCCTTCCCAGAGGCCCCTGTACACTGCCATCACTGACCCAGCCAGCGTACCGCAGTCACACAGCCCCACACACTGGGAACAGCCCATCTACACGACACTGTCGCGGCCATGACAGACAACAAGGCTGGAGGGCACTGGTGCAGGTTCAGCCCCCATGTCAGACCCAAGGAGCAGCAGCAGCCACAGCAGCAGCCACGGCAGCAGCGTTGGTGGTATCGGTGGTGGAAGTGGTCTGGGCTGGGGGCAGTGGGCCGGCACTGGGGGAGTCGGCAGGAGGGGAGAAACCCCATTCTGCCCAGATGCAGAAGATCTGTCACAGCCCAAGGATGAGCTTGGAGCGTGGTGCTTTTGAAGCGTGGTTGATTATTGGGGCACTCAGCGTCGTAGTGAGAGAATGTGTTACTTTACACCATCGCAGAGTTCCTGGTAAGATTCATAGCAGCCACGCCTCTGGCGCTCCACAATGCAAAGTGTTCATAAGAGGTAAAAGATCATGTCCCTGTACGTTTTATGTATCAGAGGAGCCCCCCCTGTAGTCTGCACACCTCTGTCACAAACCACAAGGGGTCGGTGGCAACAGAGACCATGGTACACATTGAGAATTAGGAAGACTTCGATCTGTATTGTAAAGGATGTGATTGAGATGGAGCCAAATTCATTCCATATGAATTGGGACTTTTAATATCAGAAGAACAGAACAGAGTGCCAATCTATTTGGCTGTGGCCTATTCACTTCTCAGGCCAAATTGACCTTTTATCAAACAGATGTTTTGTATTGCTTTTGGAAATCAATACAGCAATATCAGTCTGTTGGTTTCTAAGGAACATTTGTCCCTATTTAATTCAAATTATTATGCTGTGTTCTCTTGAACTGCCTCTTGTACACACAAATGGACGTGCATGGAAATAAAATGCCATAAAAATATGTTGAGGTTTTGTTTAGTGAAATGTATATTTAGTAAAAAAAAAAACATGTTATGACTATTATGAGGATAGTTTATACAACGTACTTGAACGCTTATGGATGCATACGGATTTAAAAGATTTGTAAAATGACCAAAGTTTTGAGACCAAAACTTATAGAAAAGAAACTGATTTTTACAGACGTTTCTCCCAACGTGACACCCAGTACTACCTGACATTTTGTAGCAAATTAGTTTTCTCTTAGCTGTCAACATTTTTACAAATCTGACTTATTGTAAGTGACCTAAAAACATATTGGTGTCAAAAGCAACTTTTACCTTTTTTCCCCCCCACAATGGCACTGATGAATGTGATGATTATCATTTGTTTTTGACGCATTCATGAAAAACATTCATGATGAGACAAATCTATTTATACTTGCATTAACCATTTTTATTGACCATGGTTGCAATGTGTTATAGAATACATGCTAGAAGCTTTTTCATTGTATTAACAACTGACTGTAATAATAATAATTGTTAAATGCATTTTGCCATTATATTCTACACTGAAAATCTGCACCACTGCCTTTTTTTCCCTTTCTGTGTGATTCAAAATGTCTATATAGAACCGTATTCAATGTGACATGTCAGAGCTTTTTATTGTAGTTGTGTATTTCACAATTTTAGTTTCAATGTCAGAGATGCCAATACTGAGAAACAGTTGCCAGACTGAGCAAGAAAAGTTTCCAGGAGATATGTTTTAATCCAGCCTAATATTATATATAAAATGTGCCTGGCCCTTAATAATACCTGCTACTTACACATTAAACAACAGAAGTATTTAATCTTAAATCATGTCTATTAGTCAATTTGTTTGTTTTTTGTTCATGCTTTGTCTATTTCTCGTCACCTCTGCCCCTCATCTCCTAAACAGAACTGCATTTTTAATATCTTATTATCCATCTGGGGAAGTAAAAAAAAAAAAAAAAAAGTATTTACTTTGCTTTGTTTTATGTGTATCATTTAAATATTCTTTATTACTACTGCAAACATATCTGAACCATACGCATTAAGCACTGCCTGTTTTGATTTATGGTCCATTGCAGGTTAAAACCCATTTCTATTTAACCATTTTCCTCCAGCACAAGAGGCACAGATCCTATTACATCTTTGTTGTGAAGTGTATTATGTTGCGATTAATTTTACATTTCTTATTTATATTTGTTTGTCTGCGCTGTTACTTGCCTCTCACTATTATGAATACATTTGACTGTTCTTGCCATTTTAGTGTTTCATATTGTCCATTCTTGTATAACTGTTGCCAGCAATGCACAGCAACAAGACTTCTAAACAACAGCAGGAGCAAAAGTCTAAACATGTGATGATGACTAATGACCTTTTACGCTCACTTGAAATAAAGCTCTATTATTTCTGCTTTGATACAAGTCCGCCTCTTGAAACTTTTTTTTTTTTTTTTATGAAAACCTCCCCCAAAATGATTACTAATGCATTTCAATGCAATACTAACACATCAACATTACATTACAAAAATGTTGTTTTGAAGTTTACAAAAGCACATCTTAATGGCAACTCAACCACTCCTTACATTCTCTTACAACTTTTCCAGCTAATGGATTATTCACTTTAGCTGGCTGCGACTCGCAGCTACAGCAATTTACAGCCGACCATTAGCAGAGGTAAGGTGAGTGATGGTGCCTTGTATTTGCATGTCCTGAACAAATGTCTCTGTCCTTGTGTGCCGTAACTGTATTGTTGTTTTAGTTGTCCATATTTGTCTAACTTTCCTGTATAATAAATTAAATGAATGAATGAATGCATGGAGAGTCCGAGACAGGTGTGTTGCATTCAGTCATCAGATATACATTCACCTACTGCAATTTGTAGCCATTTACTGCAACTGAACTTAAACTAATTCAGACCCACGTGAGTGTATGGTTGGTTATGCATGTCTATAAGCATATTCCAAGTTTGTGTGCGTGTGTGTTTCTCTGTGTGTTGCGGGTTAAGCCTGACTCCTAATTCCCTCTCTTTAATCGGCTGTGTGATACTTTGGTAAGACAAAGAGGGCCATTGAAAGGGAGCTAGGGGAGGAGGGAAACAGGGCAATGAGGGAGCGTTACCCATAACTGCCTGGCCTGTAGCTTCACCGGGATACAAAGGGACTCTCATACTCTCTCTGCACATAGACCCTGCAACCCCCACTACCCACCCTCCTCCTCTCATCCCCCCACTCACCCCATCAACTAAAAAATACTCTTTTGAGGTCAGAGCTGTAATGTGGATTAAAACATTCCAAAAGTTAAGAGAGTCAACCAGAAAGAAGATGTAGTTAGAGTTTTAAGCACCAAACTGTCAAAGCAGGTATCAACCAGGAGCAGTAGACCCAGACAGACAGACAGACAGATGGGAGCCAGCAGCTCACCTTGCCACCATACGGCACAGGGAAAAATTGATCAAAAGCATTGTTTGATAGGTGGAATGGTTGTGTTTGTTTTTGTAAAGCAGTATAGGTTCTAATTCACCTCAGTGATGAGAGAATTATCGTGAGAAGTACATAGAACGGGTACAAAGGCGTGGGAAGTTCTTTAAAAAAAAAAAAACATGGAGACATGAAAACATTTGGTAAACTAGACTACATTGATTCTGATCTTGAATGTATAATATGTAGGAGTAATGCTCGCGGTTTATAAACACACAGGTTTCAAGCTGAGCCAGAGAGAGCAGCCGTGGTCGAGGGAGCTAGAGAGTGAATGAAGAGAGGGAACGCCTAACAAAGCAATTAGTAGTGAATTAAAGGACTAAAAGGTTATAGATTGTTTCACTGCAGTAATGTTCTAAATCACAAATGAACATACACACTCCTCCACTGGAAGGTGCCACATTGCCAGATTTTGTGCAAATATGTGTGTGTGTGTGTAAATGTGCATGTCTATGGGGTGTCCTTGTAGCTAACTTAGTTGAGCGTGTGCCCCATACCAAGAAGCCTTAAAGCAGCGGCCCAAGGGTTGAGTCCAACCCGTGGCCCTTTGCCGCACATCTCTCTCTTCAAATAAAGGCCAAAAAATGTTCAAAAAATAAATCCAATCCAATCCAATTAAAATAATATAACAATGACATTTATATAAAAAAAAATAAAAAATATTGACAAAATCGGCGGCACCTGGGAATGAGAACAGACTTTACATAAAATACAGGCAGAGGGCGGGGTCTCTTCAGATACAGACACCACCCCACACACTTCTAGTGTGACATAACTGCTGATTGAGAGGGATTATTTGTGTATTACACTATACATTGTTTTGTGTGCAAAATAGGGCATATAATAGCTTTAAATGTAAAGCAGAATAGCCACAAAGTTTAAATCATCATCAACTTGTGAGAAAGAGGATCTTTAAAATAACACACAAGATCTTAAGAGTTAAAAAAACATAATTCGCCATCTCTTGTTTCAATAACCAATCTACAAAAAAATTACCAGGAATGATATACTTTTTAGTCCAGGTGCTGTGTGATCACAGGGTTAATAAGAAATTGTCAGAGCACAACATGTAAAAGATAAACACAAGATAGACAGATCACACTCCAGTAATATAGTAAAAGTTAGTTATAAAAGACCCACAAAGACATAATGTGTGGGACAGATTGACAGAACAGAGAAATAAAGACAAGGAATGTAGAAAGTATTGAGCCAAAAAACAAATCAATTGAAATTAGTTGTACCCTAAACTGTGTTGAGGACAACCTGATGGTGGCCTCACTGCGGTTGATGCTGGTGAGTGTCACATGGGCTGCACCCTCCGTCCCATGAAAGGAGTGCAGGGTCACCCCGAGGCACTGTTTCCTCCAATCAAAAGACTCACAGATTAAAGCAGTTTTTTAGAAATCAATAGCATGACTGTGGCTACACACAATTATAGACACCAGTACAAACTGGCTTCTCCCTGATGATGATGATGATGATACACACCTCTTGGCTTTACTCTGGGAAAACACGCTACTTCTTCAGTTGGTATCTGTTTCTTTCCCCGGCAGCATTTGTATCATATAGAATATCCTTATTTATATGTAAAGCATATTGCCTATACACACATTAACTGAATATATAAACCACCCATCCCTCTACCAGAGGCTGGAGTATCATCATGCAGCTTCTTCTGCAACAGAACTATTAATGCTTTTATTCTTACAAATGTTCAGCCCCCTCTATCTTCCAGCATGCATTGGCCCTCTTTCTGCCTGGGCAACAACCCATTTGCACTAAACAACACAGTGACTGGCTGCTATGTGTGACTGTGTTTGCATGGGGTACGGGCGGGGGGGACACAGAGCATCATCATTACAATAGTATGTCAGGCGTCCATGCTAGTTATCAATGACAGGGAAGAGTAATAACACATGTATAAAAATATGTTTAATAAAGCTCTGGTCAAGTTTCTGATGTACCAGAAATCTGCCATTTTCTTTCAAGATATCTCACTAGTTTCATCTGAGCTATGATGGATATTAAAGAATGCTCAAATTATGCTAATTTACAATTTTATACTTGCATTTAATTTTCATAAAACACCATATTTTTGGTTGTACTGCACATTGCTGCAGCTCCTCTTTTCACCCTGTGTGTTGAGCTCTCTGTTTTAGCTACAGAGCGAGGCATCTCACTTCTGTACCATCGTTGTTGGGAGTCGCACATGCGCAGTAGGTACTGCTAGCTTGTCAGTTGCAGAGCATGAGGGAATGCCATGCTAGCAGCTAGGCGAGAATTATAACGTGTGTTACAAAGCGACGCACTTTCGTCACAGAAGAAAAGGCTGGACTACAACAGAGCTGTTTGGAGCAGTTTGTGAACAGTGTTTTCTCTGGAAGATGGTAACTCCCTTTGGACTTTTTGACTTAATAAACTTATAAGGTGCACAAAAAAAGATATATAACACAATAAAGGACAGGGGAAAAGCACTTTAAGATTCACATTCACTGTGCTTGGCACTCTGCTTCTCCAAGAGTGTGGTGCTCTGAATCACTAAACGGTATATGTACTCCAACAGAACTATAAATTCACGGTCCAGCATGCACCCAATGTGTTTGTGAGAAAGCGAGGAGGGAGCAAGAACAGGGCATGCAGCTCCAAAAATAGAAAATGAAGATATACTGATACAAATACTGATATTAGGGCAGGCCGCCTCAAAAAAACTGATACTCAACATGACAGGAGTTACTTGTGTATTTATCTGTTAGTGACAGCTGTCTTTAGCTGAACTGCACAAACCTTCAGTTGGAATTATTGTAAGATGATTTCATGTGGTAGTCCAATAATCATGATAACTTTTGTCACACAAAAAAACTTCATTAGCCAAGTGGGATAGTGGACGTATGTAGACTCTAAAGAGCATATTTAGTCAATACAATACTACTAAAACTAAAGCTGTACCAACACCTAAATATGATATAGCAGCATGACATACTGTAGGTATCCGTAAGTTTACCTGGACTCCCCACTTGCTCAGGTGTAAGTGGCTCATAGGCCTGTGTCACAACAATTCAAGAACGGAAGAACGTCTCTGAGTAGGGATACGGCTCTTCCGGTTAGCTTTACACAATGGCAAAGGCCGATAGATATTGCTGGACCAAGTCTCTCCCAGCCTGCCTAAAGTCACCTACGACGATGTGGTTTGGATTGTAAATGAACACTCTTTATTATAATAATTAAAAAAATAATAATAAAAAAAACATAAAAGAGAGCAAGAGTAGAAGCTCGCTCTAGCTGGTCGCGGTTTTGAGGGTATGGTAAACATTTCTATGGTAACAGCAAGTTGGACCAATCAGAGACGTTGCTGTTGTGCTTAAGATTGTGGGTAGTGTAGTTTTTCTCAATAAGATTGCAGATAAAACATGTTTTTCTTTAAAAAAAAAAAAAAAGAAGAAAGAAAACAAGGTTGATTTCATACAGACTTGTAGCTTCTACAGGAGCAGAAACTTCCATTTCACAACAACGTAGCTCGAGGTCAGTCTGCCTTGGATGGTTTAGACATTATGGCTGATAATCTAAATCCTTATGGATGAAGTTCGTCAGGAAGTGTGACATAGGTCTATTGCATAATCATACTGTCAAATCCCCGTGACACGGATATTACCGATAACTTCAAACATCTCGTGTTCATAGTGTTATTATAAGTCTTATCAATGACACATGGTCATTTATACAAAAGAGTTTATTAATAACAATAAAACAGTTCTTTGACACTAATCACCTCTCTCCTTCAAAACAACAAATGGAATACAACACAGGATTATTTTGTAAAACAAAGCAAATGCTTGACTTAAGTTACATTTCCCCCTTGTGGCTCTTAATTATAATGCAACTAGTAAAGAAGTAAAAGAAGTACTGTAGATTTTAACTGAGTTGTGTGGCATGACAACAACAGAATATGACAAGTCAGATCACAGGATTACACACCTGATTATACACACTGTTATGGTTTTCGTGAGTCTTCTAATGTTTGTTTGGTACATTTGGTGTATTCCTATTTCACCGGTTCACAGAATCGCCTGATGTGATGGATGTTTGAGGATCCAATTGAGGCATTTACCGGTGGGTGATACTCGCATCCGTCCTATGAATCTTCTGGGTTTGTGTTGCTGACTGACCTGGTGCGATGGTGGGTGTGAACCAGCATCTGGTTTAGTCAGTGAAGACTGGATGAGTTGTTTAGTCAGTTATGATGAGCTCGTCACAGCCCCAGTCCTCATAACTCCCATCAGGAAGGTACCGGCGGATGATGATGGGGATCTTTCTGCCCCTGTTGAAGGGGACAAACACATTTCTGGTAAGACACCGGGCAGTACAGAGAAGCTGTATCACAGATCACAGAATAGTGACTAGGGCTGAACAATTTGGGGAAAAAAATCAAATTGTGCCAGATATTGGGATTTGCAATTTTTTAAAAGATACATTTTGCACCTTCTACGATTGTGTTAAATGTAAATAAATAAGATCCACTGAAAATCTGCCTTTTCTGTAAACATATGAAAAACAGTAATAATGATATTGAAAAGAGGAATTAAAAATGTTAAATCAAATGTTACACCAAACAGCCAACTAAATCTTTCACATTTGATTAATTGCGGTCTTCACAATCAGCTAATCGCATTCTTTCAAATCACGATCATTTTGATTGGAAAATGATTAATTGTTCAGCCCTAATGTTTACCTACTAAATGATGACAGAAAGAAACTGTAGCTTCAGTCATGTTACAATCTTAAAAAGCATTACTGATAACTCAAACAGTATAATTATTACTTACTTGAGCTCTTTCATAGCTATTTGCAAGGGGTCTGTTTCTCCCTCCAGCTCCACCATGACTGGAGCGCACATCCTGTTGGAAAGCCGGCAGATAGAGAGCTACAGTAAATGCTAAAATACAAGCAATACGTAGGTGGCAGAGCCTACCAAATAAAGTTGCCCATGAATAATTCATTTTACTCTGGGTTACTTAGATTGGTACTAACAATTTCTAAACAGTAGTAAGCAGAGGAAGGAATTATTACAGACACATTGGCTTTTAAAAAAAGCGCAGACGCTTAATGGGACAAATCAACTACACAACAAATGACAGCGTTGTGGTCTGTAGGCTTGTGTCCTCACACCCTGCGCTTCCATATTTGGCCATAATACAGTGAGCATGAAAAGCAAGAGCGTAAAAAGAGTGTGAAAACAGGAGTTAAAGATCTGAGGCCAGATCTGAACCTAGGACGTTACGGTCACACCACCTGCATCTCATGTCCCTTATTTAATAGCGCTCAAACCGGAAGTTATTCTGTCTCTCCTCCGTGAAGGCCGTCTCAAAGCCCTTATTTCTAGCCCGAGGGCCGAGCAACTATCTAGTTATAGGCGAGCATACACGAAAGCAGCCGTCCCGAAGCCGTGCAGCTGAAAGACGTTGCTAACTCCCCCTATACAGCTGACAAAGTATTGTGACGCTTCAGAGGAAAGGACGTCTCATCCATCTAAAACACATTTGCTCGTTGCCTCTCTCCTCCGATGATTTCTTCACGTCTCTCCTGTGCTTCTGCGGTGGGAGGGACCAAGACACAAGGATGGGAGGAATGTGGAGGAGTCTGGGATGCAATTTAAGGGATGTGAGATGCACCTAGTGTGTAGGTCAACAACGTATATAAAAAACACTCACGCTATCTGGAGAGCTCGTGTCCCAAGCACTCTGGCTCTCTCATATTTGGTCATGTAAGGTGTTGTGATCCTCTTCTGGTTGGCCTGCTGGCCCTCTCCTGCGGGTAGGATCTGCACGTTCTCCTGGTCCTCCTGTACACAAGAGCAAAGCAAACAGCTTTGGACTCAGCAAATATGGACCCAATTACACTATCATAAAGGGAACGCTATAGACAACTGACATTTAATGGCAACTGGTTTAGTAGGTTACACATGAGCTAAATGTAAGATGCTAAATGCAAGTTTCAACAGGCAGTTATCTTATAAATAAAGGGCCAACTTACATCTTCAGCGTTTTCCAGGTCATCTAATCCCTCATCCTCTTCGGCATCATCAAAATCTCCGTCGTCGAAGCTACAAATTTGACGTCAAAACGGTTATTACAATGACCACAGGTCCAGAATAAATTATTAAGGGACAGTTTGGCTAGACGTGGCTAAAGGTTAGCTAGCTATAACGTTAACGTTAGCCCACGTTGTGTTGTGTTTTAGTAAATACGCTTCACATAGCATGCTGTGGTGCTCATTAGATACTACAGTGTTAACACAATGTGTCGCCACTTACTTATCTTCGTTGTCGGACATGTTTTATTTTGAAGCCCGTTAGTGAATCCTTACTATTAATGTATAAATGTTCAGAGACACTTTTTGTTGTCAACATGAACATGAATCCGCATGAACGGTAAGAACTTCCGGTAACTTGGTCCGTTGGAAAAGATTCCGGATGCCCCAGAAGAATGTTTGTTTTCCGTTCCGCTTGCACTGCCGTTTAAGGGTGTTTCGAAAAAGTTAAAGCTAGCATTCTTTGGTCTTGTAATGTATATAAATAAAATAAAGCGATTGTCGTAAGGGTCAAATTTTAGTTGTCTGTTCCACAGTGGAGTGAATTAGTGAGTAGCGTCTTGGTCCACCTTCTTGCCCCCTTTTACTTATTTTGTGTTACAAACTTGTGCAAAATATGGACAGACTTGTTAATGATGTTAAATGTGCTGTTTTTTTTTTTAAACCATCAGGAATGTGTAGGTAATTTCTTCATAATAGTTAATTAATTTAATGCTTTTAGTTAATCTAGACTATAAGACTCGCGCTTATTATATCTTTAAAAGGTCCTTACCTTTGACCCATAATTATGTATTTTCAAAAAGGCTCACTTTTGAAGAGTATACATTTTTGTATGGTAGAATAGCATCTAAAAAATAGTTTGAGATAAAAGTTGATTTACATAACACAGTATACAATTCTTAATAGACTAGACAAAACTTTCCCAAATACATGTTTAGTACATATGAATACAAGTATGTAATAAAAATACAAATAACATAAATATTAAGTGCATAAAGTAGACAGGGTGAGGAAAGAAACATGGAAGAGAATATGTACATTGATAAAACTGAAACATATACACTGAGAGAAAATTTCATTGTAATGAATCTTTGCTATTGAGCTGCTCCTCCACATATTATAATATTTATATTGTGATCATATTTCCATACACTTTAATCATCTTAATCATCCAAAAGCATGAGTTGGTTTTCTGAGTTTGAGCAGTCATGAGAATCCTTCAGCTCTTTTTGTCCATGGAGCTCTCGGCTTTATGGTTCAGCATCTTAAATATTTTTTTGGGCTTAAACTTTCCTTTTGACTTCTTTAGCTCTTTAAGTCCTTCCTTCTGGATGTCTGAGGAGAGATATCACAGTTAGGTGCAGTAGTAAAACGGGTTATCATTTTCAAAAGTTTTTTTTAAACGTGCATGTTTTTTTTTTTTATAGAGCATTGATGTGTTTCAGGGTATCCAAGCATACATTTACTCTGCCTTCTTTCCAAGCAGGGAAGCGAGTAAGACAAGTACAAGAGAAGACATAACATTATGAAAGAGGCTATTTTAAGGGGGGCTTTTTGATTTAAAACTTTTCACACCTTTGTTCTTCATCATGGCTTCCAAAAGCATATCTTCTTCTCTTTCCCTAATCAGAAAAACAAAGTTGCATTTATACTTCCCAGCATCTATGAATGTGACAGACCCATGCATTGTACTTTTTCTTCTTCTGTGCACCTTTGCCTGTCCTGATCCAAGCTGCTGACGATCTGGTTCCTCTGTTCAATAATGGCGACCAACTCATCCATCAGCTGCTGCTCCCGACCTCGATCCTCCTGACTCCAGTCGTTCTCTGAATGTGAAGACGACGATGTGTGACAGTTAACAAATCAAAGTACTTCTTTTGCACTGCATCACATACAGGAAACTGTACCCATTGAGCTCTCATTTTTTTAGTTATTTAGTACACAAAGGCAGTTTCAGCTCAGACGGTGAAACGCACAGAACTACAATTGAAAACCTCTGGAATTATTTGCTTTTAGAAATACACGTATTTATAGTGTGCAAGGTTTTCCCTGCCATTATAAGGTTTAGTTGCAGCACCCGAGCCATTTTGGGCAGCACCTAGGCCGAATGAATGTTACTGAAAGGCTTTCTCAGATCTTATGATTGTAGTTGGACTTCTTTAGCAAGTTTTGTCTTTAAGCTTTTTGAGTGTTACATATTAATTATCTGCTTTAGCTTTTCCAACGTTTTAGACACAGATAGGGTGACAAATGACCCAAAGAGACACAACAAACGGGGTGGCAGTAGCTCAGTCCGCAGGGAGCTGGGTTGGGAACCGGAGGGTCACTGGTTCAAGTCCCCATATGGACCAAAAAGTTCGGAGTGTGAATTGGTGGCTGGAGAGATGCTACTTCACCTTCCTGATCTTGAGCAAGGCACCGCACCCCCCCAACTGCTCAGGGCGCTGGTTCAGCTGGCAGCCCACTCACTCTGACATCTCTCCATTAGTGCATGAACAGGTCCTGAGCGTGTGTGTGTATTTCAGGCCTGTGTGTGATTTACCAACAAAGTGTGTACGCAGAGTGTAAATTGTAATTTCCCCACTGGGGATTAATAAATTAATTAAAACACAAAGAGACAAAAACTCACAAAGAGAAATTGCATTTTGTTTTAAATTGAAAAAACTTTTTTGAGGAAGGATGTCTAAAAACCCTGCCAAATATGCACACCTATGTTTTCCACAAACCAAGGGAAAACACTGAGAGTGTATGTGTGATTTTTATTGTGAAGCTCTTTATACCCCACAAAAGATAAGTGGTATGGTTAGGGGGCAAAGTACAATTTTTGGTCTATTGATTATGCGATTATAAATGGTCCCTGGTTCAAGAATGATTGATTCCCCCCAGCAATGCCCCTGCTTATTGAGATACACAATTGTTATAACTGTCAGATATGTTAACTGTTAAAAGTGACAAAGTGATTCACCCTTAACACACTGACCTGGTTTATTAAGGAGACATCTGAGCTTGTACTCCACATCTGCCTGTCTCTCCTCTAACTTCTGCTGCTTTGTCCTGGGAAAAGAAACAACACAAAATGTCTGTACAATTCAAGAAAACCTCCGGTAACAACCCTCACTAAACTGTTGGGATGTAGAGTAAACTGCAGTGGGAATGAAATGAAATAATGGCACATGGCAAAATCCTCGTCCTGGTGTAGCCTACTTACAGAAAAACCAGCTCTGTCTGTCTGCGCACCAGAACATGTCTCTCATGGACAAGAGAGAACCACTCTGTTAGCATTTGTTGCTTCTCTTTATCTAAGAAAAAAAAAAGATGGATCACTGAAGCAGACACATTAACATCCCTATATACAGTATATGCAGACTGCATTCACAAAAACAGTGATATTGTGCCAGGGAATCATTTTTAGCAGTAGAAATAGAAACAATATGTTGAACCATTCTTGCAGTCTCTTAGATTCCCCTCCAGTTTGACTCCTCTTTGCTCCAGTGCCTCCAGATGTTTATCCAGTTCTCTTATCTCCACCTGCAGATCTTCTGTGGACAAATTCTGGTCTGTCTGCACCTGTCAACCAAGATATACAGTAAGTAATATCTCATTCCAAAATACTATGCAGGATTTCTGCAAAACCAAGAATAAATATACACCAAAACAATTTATCCCTAATGACTAAACCTTCAAGATGATGGAGTACAGGCATTTACTGAGTTATATTATATTATGTTGTAGTTAGTTGCTTCTTTAGTTCTAAATCCAGCCATTGTACCTTCCTCTTGATGAGTGGGAAGCCATGTCCGGGGGCAGGGGCCCGTGTAGATGGGAGGGCCTGAAAGGTCTTTGATTTGGACATTGCAGGTTTTCGATCAAATGGATTATCTTTGCAGGCTAGCTAAAAATGGAAATAAAAAAAATGGAAAAGTTTAGGGGAGTTGCTTGTCTTGAAGTTTGCACAGTATTGTGCTCATGAGTCTGTGACTGCACAATAAAACATTCATGTTAGATATATTTTTTATCAGTTTTTAAAAGCCATTATTTCTTTTCATACCTTACTTTGACATGACATGCCCTGATCAGATCCATCTGCCTCTGTGAAGGCAAAAGGCAAAAGGGAACTTTGAGAGGGGGCGGAGGTGATAGCTGGCACAGAAAGACTTCTGGGTAAAACGTGGCTCTGCACTTTATCTGAAGAGGCACGCGGCCCTGCTGCTGCTGCTGCTGCCACAGCCACATCCGGTGGTGAATCTCCTGTATTTCCAGTTTCATCTGAATCTGATGAACCAATTTGACTAGAAGTATCTCTAGCTGGTTCACACAAAGGTCCCACATTGTCATCAGGTGTAGATTTAATGGTAGTATTTTTACGGTCTGTGTCTCCGTTCCCTGAATGGATAGCCGTCACTGAGGGCTTAGTTTGGTCTGCAGGCTCAGGTTTAGAGCCCTCCTCCTGTGTGTCCTCATCCACCTCCCCTCCAAAGGGATTGGAAGGAGGAGGCACTCTGGGTTTGTACAACGACCTTTTGGGTACAGGAGGCGGAGCTGGAGGCAGTTGTGTCCAGGGTCCGGGATGGACAATGCTTATCCATGGATGGTTGGTTTGCACTTTAAGACTACCACTGGTCGGGCTTGTGCTACAAGGGGAAAGACAAGAGGTGATTTAAGCCATGAGGAAGAAATCAGTAATTACTATTATTACCATTATGGTAAATCGTGCTATTTTTTAAAGCTGATTTTATGCAGTGTTTAAGATTTTGCCAACATTTAGAGGTATACTGTGTAACAGCGAAGAGATGTTTCTGTACACTCACGTGCGAGATGAATTGGGTGAACGTTTATTTTGGTTGGATGAACTGCCTGCCCAGAGAAACAGAGAAAAACAAAAAACATCAACATACGGTACAAAAATGCAGAGAGTAATCCAAATCTGAGCAGTGACAGTAAAATAATACGGTGTCTATTTACGCGCAGTAGAGGAACTGCTAGTGGGCTGGGCAGTTTTAGTCCTGGGTGCAGGAACAGGGACTACAGAAGAGTCTAGCATTCTCCTGGGTGCTGGAACCGGCCGACTACTTCCTCCTGTCACTCGTACACGCGATGAGGAGAGCTCAGAGGGCTCTTGAGTCTTTTTCGCTTCCTGCTGTATCTTGCTTTCTGCCAGAAAGGTTGCAGGCCAGCTTTTCCAGTTGTTTCAACAGTCATGTCTTCAACACTGGGTGAAGGAAGATGAAGAGGCGTTGGCTTCTTTACCTTGCCCTTCAATCCAACGGTTGAGTCTCTGTCTTTCAGCTCTCTGCACCTCTCCCACCTATCTTTCTCTTGCGCTGTTGTTTTGCGTTCCAGTTTGTCCCGTGACTCTGTTGTCTTAGTGTAATGAGGGACGCTGGTGATAGCTAATCCACCCACAGAAAAATAACCTGCCTGAAACTCACATTTGGGCCCATTCTCAGTAGCTGTAATTTGCTGATTGAGGTCAACAAGAGAACTTTTGCTGTCTGTTATGTGGTGAGTGCAGATCAAGGAGCCATCCTCACTTCCCTGTGTGTAAGACCCCGGTAAAAGAGTGCCGTGGCACACTTTGCACCTGAAAGACAAAAGTTAAATGTGTTGCTGTGAAAGCATCCGTAACGCATATTAACAGACAAAAAGGTAATCCCATAATTTACCTGCACTGATGTCTCAAGGGCGTAAATTGATATTTAACAGTGGGGTCTGGGTGTTGTCCCCCATAACATTTAGAGTGCCAAACACTTGATTTCAAGCATTCTGGTGAATTTTCATACAATAATTCAATGATTGTTTTCCATCAGATTGTTTATAGATCCCTACATTTCCAACCGCACATAAAGGCAGCTTCATTTCACAGATGAAGAGAGAAAGAAAATAGACAGAGGGACTGAGCTGAAGAACAAGCGCTGTGAGGTTAAGATGGTATGGTCCACTGAAGGGTTATTTTTACCTCTTTTGGAAGTGGGTCTATCATATATCATATCATATAGCATACAGTATTTTTTGAGGGGGACAAATCTTCCTTTTCTAAAATAGTGGAGGGGAAATCTACGCCAATGTCTAAATAACTCCAGGATTTTTTTTGACGATTTAAAACAAAACAAAAACAAAGTTATCTTCTTGCGCAGTATGGCCGTGCACATCCTTCAGTTATAACCATATGTGAGAAGGGATGTCCAATATCATCACCGTGGCCACTTGAAACACATTCTTATGTGTAAACTGCTGCCCGTTTCAACCAGATCTACACACAGATTGCATAAATCTTGATCCAGACACTAACAGAAGCGGGGAGAAAAGCAAGCAGCTGTTATCTTGCAAACTGTGCTATTACCTGAAACAGCTGCGATGGTAGACCTTTCCGTCCGTCAAATGTCTCTGTATAAGGTGGACAGGCTTAAAACACAAACTACACACTGTTTGTGGCCTTGTGTCGGACAAACAATCTTCTTTACTGGTTTCCAGATCAGTCAGTCTCTGAGAAGAAAAGAGAAATCATCAGCTGACAAAGACCCCGAGAACACAGGTATGTTTACATTGGGAATATATGTGCTTTAAAATCACCTTCAGGGGGTTCAGATCCTCAGAAGTTTCACTTTTTGTGAGGTTGTGTGATGACCTCAAACTGGCAAGACCTGCTGCAAAGTCAACAGAATAAATGGAAATAGAGCACAGTTTGGCAAACAAGAACTTTTAAGGTCCCATATTATGCTAATTTCAGGTTTATGATTGTATTTAGGGTTACTACAAAAACATGCTTACATGACTTAAAGTTCAAAAAACACATTTTTCTTCTCATACTGTTTCCCTGATACCGTGGGTTTCACCCTCTGTGTGAAATGCTGTGTTTTATATTTTTTTTAAAAGAAGCAAAGTCTACTCTGATTGGTCAGCATCTTCCGCATTCGCACTTTGAGTCTCTGCACTGTCATTGCAACTGGGGAATGACTGTTACCTCCCTGTAGCGGTACTTTCTATCTGTATATATAGTGTAGCTGTGACATCACAACCGTGTGGAAGTCCTGACGGCTCGTTTAAAAAAGCACAGTTTCTGAATACTGCCTCAAAGAGCATCTATTTGTGTACGTTGCATCACAGATATAATCCCAGAAACCTGTTAGTGTGTGTCAATAATCATGTCCCTTCATTTGTGCATTTGGACAAGACAATAAACCTTGTTGATTTCTGCAAGTAGCTATGAATAAATGAATTTGATAAAAGAGCTATGAAACAGAATTATACTCAGCACACCATAAGATTTCCTGTTGAAGAAGTAGAAGTACTGGGAAAGGTAGGTGACGATGCTCAAACCATCAGGCACCTTGGTGGAAACCATGTACTTTGGGTCCAGCAACGCAGGGATGGCCAGCTTTTTCTCTGCAATCTCAAATGCCTACAGGAAACCAGGGAAGATAAAAAAGGAATGAAGGACGACTATAATAAGGGAGTTTTAAAAAATAAAAACACCAAAACACATAGTTGAGAGATACATGCTTGCATTGTGGCTTGGGTGCAAACATGGACGGACATGACTCACCAGTTTGTTATTTTGATAAACATTATCTTTGGAGAGGGAGTTGAAATCTCTGGAGCAAGGTGAGGAAAATGGAGAGAGAGATTAATTGATGATGAAAAGACAAAATCACAAACAAAACAGTTTGGTGAATGACGGCTAACCAGAGACTCCACAGACAAAGCACTGCAGAAGCAAAATGCTGTTCAATATGAGAGATTAAATTAGATGATTCAAGTTCAATCGTTTTATTAGACGATTCATACCAACTAATCCCATTAAACTGGACATGAAAAAGTTAAACAGAGACAGAGGGAGATTAAGCAAAGGAGGGCAGATTAGACACAGTGTGCAGGTCCTGCTCTACTCCAGATTAGACAGCACATTAGTCAATCTGGTGCAGCCTCAAACAAGAAGACAAATAAAACCTCAGGACAAGACCCCCAAAACAGATAAAGACAAACAATGTGTTGCAGTGCCACTATAGAAATAATGCACCTACACTGGGCTTGTCCATCTGGCTGCGCATGAGTTTGCACAGCAACTCTATGAAACTACCTGTCTACTTACATCAAGTCAGGTCGGTGTTTGTGGATGATGGCACAGAAGGCAAGTCCATCTCTGAATGAGGTTGACATGTTCTTTATTTCCACATTGGGGTAACCTGCGCATGTGGAGCGGCACCACTCTCGTACAACCTTCGGGGATGTCATTTCTTGTGTGAGATTTGACATGTGGGCTGGCTGAAAATGTCACTTTATAAGTTAGAAGAGATCAAATAAAGCTGGGCAGGTTTAGCTTTGAAGGAAACAGGAAACCAGCATTCTCCCTGCAGCTAGTTTCTGTTGTAGCAGCAAACCTGCGGCCAGACTTAAGGCGTAGAAGAACCAGCAGCAAGGAAGTTATGTTGCTCCCTTTACATTGTCAAATAAAAACAAAGGTGTCCACGCATGTAAAGCAACTTCACCTTGCTTTTAGTGTTTCAGCCTCACTTACGGCAACTTTCCAACACAAACCTCCAACGAGCTTCTGGAAGTGGCAGCCTGAAAACATCTGCGGTGATCCGATGATGACTCCTGGTCGATTTCATAAAAGAGGTGTAGGCTTCATTTCAAAATCCCGTTACTTGCTGTACTCCTTGTTGTGGTTCACATTAAGTGAACTGAAGTGCACAATAGCTTCCGCTAGAGGGAGACACAGAGCGGCTTCTCTATAACAGAGTCGCTTAGAGGTTTAGAGGATTTTTGTCTATAATTAGGCAGGGGAGGTTTCTGGTTACAACTTAATTACTCTTCTCTTTCTATTCAAAGCGTGGCAGCCAGATATAATATATTTTGTTATGGTATCATCAAAACAGGCAATTTGCCCATTTAAATCCTTCTTCACATGTTATTGCCTTAGTTTAAGCCTAAAACAAACCATAAACACTTCGGAAAGGTTTTGTCAGTCGTCAGTAAAGTTTAAATAAGCACTTCCGGTCAAACAAGTTAGAAAACTAAAGCAGCATTAACTTTCGCGGCTACAAAAATAAGACCTAAGAGGCAAACCGTGACGTGTTTAGGAATTATACTAAAGTAAGTGTACATTGGTTCAACATTTTCTTCAAACAGTCACATATTGGTGGTAGAGACGCGAACTAAACTGCTTTAATTTTGAAGGAATTTTATTCCGGTTTGCTCATTTGACGCTGGTTTCTAATCATAGAAATTGATTTACTAGAATTGTTATTTTCTCTATTTGCGCTTGATAATCTCGTGTGGCTAAAATGCATCATTTATTTTCGGACATTGGCCTTGATTTGGCAAATTACACTAAACAAATAATTAAAATTCACATTATGACAACTGTGGTGAAGATGTTAGTTTAAAAGAGAGCAATGTGTGCAATGCATTACACCAGTAGGCCTAAACTTAAACACCAACCAGGTCTTCTTGATTTTTATTTAATTATTATATGCAAATTAAAAACACATACGGCAATGTGTTTACACACTGCATATAAATAGAGTACAAATATCTTTAAAATCCTTGATTTGAAATTTAAAATGTTTCTTCTATGCACTCTAGTTCTGAGTCTCTTCTGCCATTACGTGCCCCTGCGTCCGTCGCGAGACCAACGCATATACATAAATCTCGCAGTGATGGCTGCGCCTCCCGATACCGAGAGTTTGGAGTCTCGTATCAGTGAGTATTTAAAACTTAACGTTATTCAACCGAGCAAGTGTTATCTGGACAACCGGACACTCACAAATTATTATCCGCAAGTTGTTGTTGATGAGATGACAGCTCACCACACGTGTCTGCAGAGAGGTCTCGGACCCTGCCGCCACATCCAGGATGCTAACGTTAGCTCCGGAGCTGCTGTGCCTGCCAGCTGTCAACACACAACACAGGCTAACTCACACAGCCAGCTGTAGCTAGCTTTAGCTTTACGGCTCGATGGCTTAACTAGCCAGGTAGTGGGCGACAAGTTCATGTGAGGAGGGGCGATATTATTCACTTAGGGTAAGATTATGATTACGGCATAGCTATGGCCTCGTAAGAAAGTTCTAGACGAGCGAGACAGTGACACTGTGTGACTACCGACAGCAAGCTAGCCACCGTGACCATTAGCACCTGCCCTATACATTTCTCTGCACTTTGACATGCTGGGATAATGTGACAGAGGATTTTAATTTGAAACCACGGAGTCACTGGGGAAGCATGTGACATGTTAGGCTTTATTGTGAAAAGCTTAAACATTTTGACTCAACATCTCCATCTGTAAAGGTATTTTGAGTGTAAATATTGATGCTCTCATTCAATTTTTAATCTAAAAGAGAAAATTAACATACACACAGCCGTCTTAGCTAACGTTACTGCTAGCTCAAATAATACCAACAGAAAAATAATAAATACATACCCTGTTTTCTGTTGAATTATTTTCAGAGGTGTTTCAAAAATATGGAACCCAAATTGATCTAAAAAGACTCCATTAGTTTTAGATAGAGTAGCTGAGTGTCTGAACAGGTAGACTGATACATAATTTAACCTAACCAACACCTCAGACATACTGTGTGTATTCTAATACCAGAATAATAACATTGATATAATGCAGTAAAGCTGAACTAACATGTATCTCCGCCATTGTCTTGCATCCCATTTTCTAACATTTCAGACAGAGCCACAAACCCGCTGAACAGAGACACCGACTGGAGTAGCATACATGCCTTCTGTGACCAGCTCAACAATGATTTGGAGGGGTAAGAGGACATTTTCTTTGTGCTTCATACATCAATTATGGTCTGACTGTTGCTGATCCAAGTTTCTTAATCCTGGAGACCCCAGCTGTGGTAGTGGTTATCTTTCTTTCCCTGATTAATTTAAAATCAATGAAATCCTTCCTCTGTAAATTCACATAGGTACAGTTTTCAATCCAATACCTGCATATGCTAAATAGAAATCATACTCCTCTCTACATTAGGCCTGTAAAGATATTCTTACAAAGCACAAACATTATTTTTTTAGATGTGAACAATGTCAAGTTGTCTGTCTGGTTATTTAGTTGCATAAAAATGGGAAATTGAACAGACCATTTTTTATTAATTGATATCAGTGTTAATTTTACATTAAAACACTGACAACAATTTTTTTAAATTCCACAGTATGATAACAGTACAACAGGAAATATTAGATATTGATATTGATATCTTGCTCAGCACTACTTGCAGTACAGTTTATCCCACTTGCATTCTCGCTCTGGACTGCTCTGGACATTCAGTTTGGTTTGTGACTTGTGTTCCAGTCCTCAACTGGCCACCAGGCTCCTGGCCCACAAGATCCAGTCCCCACAGGAGTGGGAGGCCATGCAGGCCCTGCTGGTGAGTTCAGATCTGACCCAGAATCAGCTGCCTCTGTACTGCTAATCCTAGTTTTCAGAGCAAATGTTTATTTTTACTACTTTACAAAGCCTCTACTAATTTTCTACCCTACCAATTGTACGAATATTTAAATTTTGGTTTTTAGATTTTCTATTGTTTTTCTGCTTGAAGATTTCAACTGTTGACAGATTTCATCCACACGTTATCTATGGGCTCCCAATACCAATATCCATCAATGATGATGTTAGGTTTTCAAATTAGTCTGTGTTCCTCATTATATTGTCGGGAATATACAGTAGTAATGTAACAGAAAGAAACCTAAATTCACCTTTTAACGGTTTGTCAAAATAGGATATAAATAGTTTTAATTGACATTTTAGAGCATGACGTTTTTTTGCATTGTATTTCTTGTTTAGGTTTTGGAGACGTGTATGAAAAACTGTGGGAAAAGGTTTCACAGTGAAGTGGGCAAGTTCCGTTTTCTCAATGAACTCATCAAAGTAGTTTCTCCAAAGGTAAGACTCTGTGTGTCTTTCTGAGTCCATCTATGTTTGACAGTTTTTATTTTATTTTAATCACGTCTGCTGTGTGTAAATCACTCAGTTGTGTCTGCTATTTCCCCACTGTGTGACAAATAAATCTTATCTTATCTTATCTCAATCCCCCACTCAGTACCTGGGCTCCCGGTCACCAGAGCCAGTAAAAAAGAAGGTTTTGGAGTTAATCTTTAGTTGGACTTTGGGGTTACCCGAGGAGGCCAAGATCTCAGATGCCTATCAGATGCTGAAGAAACAAGGTGGGAGGCTAACTTCTAAAGTTGTTGGGAGGCGATAAAAGGTTGCAGCCATAGTCACTTTTTAAAGCTTTAGTGCGTAACTTTTTGATGTTAATGAACGCCCTTTACATTCAAGCCGTTGCCAAATGAGTTGCTACAAAGCTAATTAAGACGATCAGCGCCACACAACTCTCTGTATTTCTCAGTGCGGCTGTGTTCAGAAGATTGTGGCGTCCGGTAACTTTCGCATGCAGAAATTCGAGGGAAGATAATTATCTCTTCTGAAGAATCCATGTTTTTTTGATCCTCCATGCCCTCTTTGGCATCTAGCAACTGCATGACGGGCGTGGGGAGGGGGTACGCAATCTGGAGGCTTGTATCATGTGGACAGTTTTGTAGTCATTACTTAGAATTCCTCATTGGGGCAACAGAAACTACGCACTATAGCTTTAAGATTAACTTAGTTCAATTCTTTACATAGTAATAATGGCTAAAGCAATGTATAATAATTACAGTGGTAAGTAATGATTGGAAGCATTTAACTCCTTTTTTTTCTTTTTCGTATTCTGTGTTTGTAAATCAGGTATTATTAAACAAGACCCAGAGCTGCCACCTGACAAACTACTGAACCTTCCTCCACCCAGACCCAAGAATGCGATTTTTGAGGACGAGGAGAAGTCAAAAGTAAAGGCTTGTCTGTTAAAAGAAAAATAATCACAATAATAAAAAGATGCTTTCCAACACGAGAATAAAATGTGACCCGAGCCAGTTTCCTACCCCTGTGCATGTTGTTTTGATTGTGCTTGTATTCCCTTTTGGGTTTTCTAAATTCTGTTGACTCATTTTTCACCATGGCAACTCTGCCTGTCTCTCCCTGCTTTGTCAGATGTTGTCTCGCCTGCTGAATAGCTCGCACCCTGATGACCTAAAAGCTGCCAACAAACTCATCAAGGAAATGGTCCAAGAGGTAAACCTGTTTCCTTCTCCTCCTTCCTACTAATTTTTCTAAATTGCAACTTTCTGTTCTACATGAACTGCACATTTACTTTTTAGTGCTGCAGTCTTGATTATTTTTTTTATTTATTTTGTGATTTTTGAGAAAAGGTGTTAAATATCACCCTCATGGCAGAAACATGAGCTAATTGAGGAAGTGGATTGGTTGCCTTGGAGGGTGTTGTGTTTTCCAATGGCCTCTCCTTGACCTTGCTGTACCACCCCATTTGTGCCTTTGGCTATGTTTTTGTGTTGCTATTTTAGGTTTCAGCAGCTTGCTTCACACATGTATCATTTACATACACAACATGCACATTTGTGGTCACATCCCGCTATGTGTGCCGTTTTTAGATTTTTGTCTCTCGTCTGTTGCAGGATCAGAAGCGAGCAGAGAAAGTGTCAAAGCGGGTGAACACCATTCAGGAGGTGAAGGAGAGTGTCACTCTGCTCTCGCAGCTTCTGCAGGACTACGACAGCACCGCCGACAATCAGAGCAACGCCGAACTCTTACAGGTGAACTGAAAGATGCTTTTGATCAGAGGGAGATCAAGACCGCTCAGTGTATAGAGGCAGACATTCGATTCGAAGGTATTTAATATAGTGTGTTCTGTGTGGTCAGGACCTGTACCAACGCTGTGAGAAAATGAGACCAACACTGTTCAGACTGGCAAGTGATACGGAGGACAACGACGAGGCTCTGGGTGAGCATTACTTTTATTCATCTGCTATTATTCATCATGAAAAAAATCCCTCGTTTATTTGCTGCAGAAATATCTTTCGCTCTAATAGTCCTCAGCAGGCAGAGCAAAAGACGATAAAGGTAATTTATTGCAGTAACGTTAAACTGGTGTTTTTTTTTTTTTTTTAATCTTCCATCTTAGAGGCCTCCAACAAGACACTAAACTCAGCCTTGTGTCTGATAAGAGCACCAGAGACGTGCCCACAATAAATAAAAAAAAAAGTGCTATTAATCATTAAAAGCTGATCCCAATCGGAGTAAAAGCATGCATTACACACTCTTTACATACAGATTAAGTGTCTTTACTGTCTTTGTCCTGCATGAATCTTTGATATCGAGCACCGTCGCTTTCTTTAATTATTTCATGAGCCATTTGCAATTCACTGTAAAATATTAAAAAAATACATAAAATCAACTTGGATAATTACAGTTGACTTATTGGAGAATAAGTCAACTCAAGCCCATAGTTTTGCTGAGGGTCACTGTATTCCCTAGTAACCATTTATTTATTTTTGGGAAACCAGTGCTGGCTTTCACCAAATCTCGTAATACGTTTAAACAGTGTTCCTTTTACTTCTGCTTGAAAGATTTTTGCATACAACATATTTTTTGTGTTTTGATTTTGGTTTCTAAGCTCCAGTCCACCCCGCTGCCCTGTAACACTGAAAACAATAAGGAGTATTTTCTCATGTCTTCCCACAGCGGAGATCCTGCAGGCCAACGACAGCCTGACCCACATCATCAACCAGTACAAACAGCAGGTGAAGGGAGAAATAGTAAACGGCAACAACACATTAAACGCACAGAAACAAACAGGTGGGTGAAGCACTGAGCACAGAAACACATTACGTGTGTCAATAGATTGAGAATTATCTTTATATTATATTGAGTTTTTAATGCAGAAACATTTGTAGATTCAAAACGTTCTGGTGTTTGTTTTTGTTCTTTATTTATTTTTAAATCAATTGGCTTAAATCCGTTTCTCACAGGTGGAGGGACGGCACTGCTAGATCTGTCAGGATTGGACACATCGCCACAGTCGCCTCCGTCCTTCCCAGAGTTCCCCACTCCAACAGACAGCCTCAACGCCCCCTCGCAGGAGATGGGGATCAGTCTCCTCGACGACGAGCTCATGTCACTCGGTAACTGCACGTCCGACACCAATACGTGGTATATTAATAGTGATTGTGTGGAGTTCTCTAGGAGCTGAACCTAAAATAGTGCTACTACCAACAGGTTTAAGTGAAGGAACACACGCCTCCAACCCTCACTCCCAGCCTGAGGACTCCACAGCCTGGGACTCCTTCCAGGTAAGCAATGCTTTGCAAAGATTGTTGATATCTGAGCTCAGCTGCCAAACAAATACTAACCTTCTCTTCCCCGCCCCCCCCTTTCAGAATCTCTGCAACCCTTCTGCTTGTATCTCTGCTGACTAAACAAAATATGTCAGAATCGGTGTTTGCTCACGTTAGGTTGTGGATTGTGCAAACTGTTGCTTGACATGAAGCCTCCCCTATCACTGGCGCCGCCAGTTGCTGATTGCCTGAATAGTTTTTGTTGTTTGGCTGTTGCGCACCTTTTGTTTGTCCTGCATTCACACTGCAGGCCTTTACTACGAAGCAAGATTTTGCGTTAACGAGGTAACTTTAGGTTCAACCCAGGGTTTTCTGTATCACCACAGAGGATTACTTGTTACCGGGTTCAATCGCCGTGGTAACTTATGCTGAACACCTAACCTGGTCGGGAGCAGGTTATGTTGGACATTAGAGATCAAACCATGTGAAAACACCGCCTACTAACCAAACAAATACTCGATTGATAATGGCGTCACTGCTCATAAAAGATAAAACATTTAGAGACCGACAACCCGTTAACATCCCCCGATGGGTATCTTTATGAAAGATATAGATTTTAAGCGGCTGGAATTACTTGTAGTTTTATTTGTGATTTACAATGATAAAAGTACTGATTACTTAAATGGAGTCTGGGTTTGGTCATTTCGCCTAAAATTAATCAATATAAAAACATATTCAAATGTTGGCTGAGTGAGTTTAGCCTACAGGATAGGTTGGCTTCTTGAGCCGTGTGTTGCCAATGCGCACATTTGAATTATATTTTTTATTTGCTCTCAGATCGCGTCCCACTGCCAGGGTAGCAAGTGAAATAATAGGCTAAAGCAACGACAGTTTATGGGAAACTAAAGTGTAATTATGGTCAGATGTTGTGCCTGACTGATGGGGAAGTGATATTGATAAGTGTTGTGATTTATGCATTTACAGCGTCAGCTTTTTTTTGCCAGTTTTCCTTCCTGGGTTAGGAAGCAGCGACTGTATTGCATTTTGCCTGTAAAACCGTGTCCGTGTTTTTCATATTTATGTAGAATTATAGTGTTTGGTCTTATTTAAAATATGCAGCTCTGGTAGATGTTTGTGATTGGTCATGCGGTGCAAACACCGCCTCTTTTATGTGAACATGCGCGCGCCTCTGGATTGGGAAACCCTGGGTTGATAGAACTATTTGTTAACCAGCGTCGTGACACAGGTTATGCAGGGTTTTTGGGGTTAGGTGAAGCTGGGTAAAAGAGAACTCGTGGGCATGTTGATCTTGATTCGAAGTACAGGCCCAACTGGTTGTGTGGATAGAGAGATCTGAACTGCTTTGCTCCAGCCATCTTAAATAGGAAACGGAAGGCTATCAGGTGGGGATTCAGGTGCGGCTGATATTCCTGCCACACCTTGCCTCTTGGACTGCCCCCTTGTCACCTGCAGGGAAAATGCCCACAGAGTGGGTCATCACACTAACCCTTTTTTTAATACAGCTCCAGTATAATCAACAATCCGTACCACTATTTAACTCTCTGTTTCTACTTACAGTCCTCTGACAGCATAGACACAGACATCCCAGCAGCACCCAGTCTCCTCCTGAGTCCAGACCCGCCCTCCTACTCTCAGCCCCTCTCGTCTGGCTCCACCCCTGGGAACTCTGCTCTGGATGAGCTGGAACTGCTGGGAAAGACACTGATGCAGCAGTCCCTGCCGCCAGAGGGCCTGCAGGTCAAATGGTATTTATCTTCCACTACTGTCACAGTACTGTGGGAAATAACTTCACGTTTTAGTTTAATGTGCTTGTCTGTATGAGTAGTTTAAATAGATTATTGCAGTATGGTGGCCCAATGGTTAGCACTGTGGCCTCACAGCAAGAAAGTACCGGGCTCAAACCATGGTCATCCCGGACCTTTCCTTTCCTATCTGCTTTGACTTTTTCCTCCTCACATTTTCATTCTGGCTGTTGTTTAGGTAACTCTTGGTTGCCTACATGGCTCAAAAAGCCCCTTTTAGAGGTTTTGTCTCCTTATGCACTTAGTTAAAGGTGGATTTAAAGTCTTTAAATTCAACCAAACAACAATATTGAAAGGAGATATCGCAACATTACATTTGTAAAGCTTCAGTTCCAAAGCGCGCGCACACACACACACATGAATTGTTCATTTATCTGTCTTCAGGGACAAGCAGCAGTGCAAACCAACACTGAGAGATCTCCAGAGCAAGTCTGGCCACAACATTACCCCGAACCCTATCCCAACCTTTGCCGCTGAACCTCCGCCACCTCTCCTCAACTCTCAGCCCAGCCCCACTCACAGTGAGACTCCTGCAGAAGTCACCCTGACTGATGTTTTTGTACCGCTAGAATCCATTAAGCCCAGTAAGTGAGCTTGATGGCTTCATGCTTCTGTGCACCTAGAACCAAGTACAGAATGATTATATGCTTAGCTCCTCTTCTCTCTCACCTCTATCCTTCTCTCCTTACTCTCTCCAGGTAGTCTGTTACCTGTGACTGTGTTTGACGGACACAGTCTGCGGGTTCTCTTTCACTTTGCCCGCGACTCGCCTCCGTCTCGCCCTGACGTGCTGGTGGTGATCATCTCCATGCTGTCATCTGCTCCCGTCCCCGTCACAAACATAAACTTCCACACCACGGCTCAAAAGGTCAGCCATGAGACCCCTCAAGGCCTTTGGCTCCCATTTGATACAGTTGTTACTGAACCGCTGCAGCCGATTAACTGTCTCAGTAAAGAAAGAATGTTGTTTTGATTTCATTTCTCAACTGTAGTCTATGGCAGTGAAGCTGCAGACCCCATCAGGAACAGAGCTCCCAGCTTTCAACCCCATCCTTCCACCTGCTGCTATCACACAGATCCTGCTGCTGGCCAACCCAAACAAGGTACGCACCAATTTTTACCTATTCTATCTAGACATCGCGTTTCTCCCTTAAAAGAACCTCCCTTTTTGTGTCTAAACTGTATGAAAATCACCTTCAACTGGACTTAAATTGCTCAAGCGGGACAGTAACCACAAAGTCTTCTTTTATGAGGATCAGAGGGTTTCTTAAGCTGTACAGATTGTAAAGCCCATTGATTGGTTTTAAGTGTCTTAATGTTATTGATTTTTGACTGTTAGATATGATAATAGCAGACACTCGGCCGACAACTACAGCAAGAAATGGAAAGTCTCTGAAAGGAAATAATCCCTTGAAAAACACACTACCCTGCAAACGTCACTTTACAGTTGTCTTCGCAGACTGTGACAGTACGTATTGTCAGAATGAACAAAGTATGTCAAGCTACAGCTCAGATTGACACTAAGGTGCATCATAAAAAGGTGACACTACCAAGAAATTAAATTGCATACAATACTATGTAGAAACAAGAATAGGAAAAAAAAATACAATAGAAAATGATTTCACTACCTCCGGTCCAGAGAGCCGTGGAAGTCACAATGGCAGTGATCAGTCTGTAGTTATCCTGTTATATCTCAGAGTAGTGCTTCTGACTCATGACTGTAAGATAGGTTCAGAGAACTATAATTCAATCAACCTCTCTTTGTTTGTGCTTCAGGAGAAAGTGCAGCTGCAGTACAGACTAACCTTCACCATGGGAGAGCTGGAGCACAGTGAGAGTGGCAGTCTAGAACAGTTTCCTCCTCCAGAGACGTGGGGCGACCTATAGCATTTAAACACAACCACAACCTGACAGACTCTCGCTTTCAGGCCCAGCTTCCTTCCTAAACCGACTCAACGAGCTGCATACGTTCGGTTTCCTTTTTAAACACATTGTACTTTCTTTAATTGGTATTGATTATTTCCCTTGGATCACGCTCAGTGTAACGTGCGTATGCTTTGTTCTAAATGAATCAAGGTCTTGTCTGTTGTATGTGGCTGCTTTTAAAACAAACCTGCAACATGCTTTCACAAAGTTGTTGCAGTCTTTTCATATTTTTTCATTTTGACAGTGCTGAGAAAAAAAACTATCAAGTGTGCATATTTTGCTCTTCTGGTGTGAGTTTGAATCAATTATCAGTTGCATTTACCCTCACCTCTGCATGCTCTTTCGACATGGGACAGACTGTTTGCAAAATCCGGCACACCAGAAGAGAAAGGACGTCACCATTTTACACAGCTCAGCTCTTCTTAGTTTGCAAAACAAAGCTATATTTGATCAACATTTTGTGATGTATAGAGAGCACTCACTTTTTTCACAGTGACCGATTTCACTTTATGATTTGCACAGATTCTTTTTTGATTGTACTTCTTTTCCTCATCTTGTGTTAAGAACATTTACTGTAACATGAGGTATGTATCGTCTGCCATATGTGCCTACTTTGCAGTTCTTACATTTACTTGTGTTAGAATGGATTTGTTTTTTCTCATCTGTTACAGTTGTCAGTCATGTTGTCTGCAATTTGTCTGAGATACAAATCATCACATACAACCTTAAATTCTTAATATATTCAAAGCATTTTCAGTAGGGTGTAAGTTACATTTTGACTGATCTTTTCTTTAGCTTGTGATTTAAGTTAATATTTCAGCATTTATTGGGTAAAAATGTAAACCTCATGCAAACCGAGTGGTGCTCTTTAGCACTGTTTGTCTCAAAACATGTTGAACTTGTTTCTACAGTCTGCGATGCATGTCAGCTATGCTGAACACTCCCCCTGGGGGCCCAGGCTCTCGAGCACATTCCGCTGCACTAATCTCCAATATGACTGCTTTGTAAATACCAATGATGGCAGTCCTGTTATCTACATTTGACTTGTCCAACATGCCAGAGCATAACACTGGTAAACTACTCCAAATGGGTAATAAAGTTTTTTTTTCTTTTTTCTTGGTGACCTGAAGGCCTTTGTGTTCTGTTGTCACCACATGAAAACAAAACAATACCTAGAGCCACCATCGGATTCCATGGGTTTTAGTGTCAAGGATTTCAAGACCACACAGTGCTACATTGCAAAGCTTTATTAAATTGTAAAAATGGGATTTAGTATTTGCTAGGAAAATCTCAATCATCACTGCTTCAAAGACTGGTAATTAACTGAAGAAGGTAATCTACAGTGGCGTCTCGATAAACACAGTCTAATTTATGTGTGACTTCAACTGCTGATATGAATACACAATGCACCAGGGTTGCCTCTGTGTAGCCAAAATTAATATCTACGTATCAAAAGAAGGAAAACTAAAAATCCCTTAATGGAAAACCTTTATTTTTTTTAAACCTAATTGTGCTCAAACTACAACACAATCTCCATATTTTCCTTTAATCAATTCAAATTAATCGTGTAGCTTACAAACACAAAAATAAAGATATTGAATCCAAACCAGAAACAAGCTTTTATACAAGTATTAACTTCAGCACCTACCTGTGATACACCTAAAGGGGGAAATCAAGTACTTCACAAACTATGTGGCAGCTCACGTAAAGAGGCTCACAATACAAAAACAGCATGTTTGTACAAAATGATTTTTTTAAAGACTATCATTACAAACTAAGTCAAATGACAGATAAGCTGTCATACTAAATTAATGTTGATTAATAAAGAAAAAGTCAAAAACTAAAGGTGTTGCCCAGCTAATAAACTGGGAACCAGTCTAAATTACTCCATATCTTGATTTTGAGTGCGTGCATGTATGTGTGTGTGCAAGCCCGTGTGTATGACTGATGCACAGATCACATTACTTTCTGCCTGATGGAGGAGGTGGCTGTGGAGGAGCGAACTGGAATGGCGAGTGCCCCATCAGGCCCATCATGGGCTGAGGAGGGTTGAACTGCTTGGCCATTAGAGGCTGGGGGCCGGCTGAAGAAGGTGGGGCCTGCACTACTCCGACACCTCCCGACCCAGAGCTGCCCCTAGAGCTGCTGTACTGGCTGTTGCTGCTGCTGCTGTTGTTCTGATACTGGTCGTATGAGCTGGAGCTGGAGGCATAGCTGCGTCCTGCGTCCCTGCTGCGATCCCTGTGAGAAGAGGAAGATGAGGAGGAGCGTTCCCGGTCCCGGCTGCTTCCTCTACGGCTATCTCGGCCATAGCTAGTGCTGCTGCGGCTGTCTTTGGCGCTGCTGCCGCCTCCACCCACAGAACGCATTCGCCGGTCACACGTGTCTTGGAACATCAGGTTGGGATTGTTAGAATTGGAGCTGCCACGAAAACGAAGACGGCCACCTGGAGAAATAAAAGAGCACAAACTGCAATCAAACTGCTAAAGACAAACTAGAATTCCATCAAAAAACATCTAAACTGATTCCTCTTTGATGGTGAGATCTCAGCAGCTAAATTATTTAGCCACTATATAAAGTATGATGTAATCTAATCCAGCAGGAAGTGCCTCTCACCCCCTCCGCTTCCTCCCCGTCCAGTATCAACTAGCTGCAAAAGTTTGGGATTGATGGCCTGGCGGGCCTCCTCCAGCACCCGGATCAGCTCGCGGGCCTGGCGGAGGTTCCCCGGAGTGAAGAAGGTGTAGGCGGTGCCTTTGTTGGTGCTGCGGGCTGTACGACCAATGCGATGTATATAGTCCTCCGATGAGTTGGGATAGTCATAATTGATGACAAACTTGACATCCTCCACATCTTTTGACATTTGAGCCAGTAGTGGTTGAGGATGGGTGGTGTGACGGATCCGTTACAGGGATGGAAAAGACAAAAACAAAAGTCAGAACAAAACTAACACCGCTTGTTTTAATCAATTTAATCCATTCATGAATTTTAAGTTTTGTGCCTTTGGAACTGGGAACATTTAGACAGACAATACCTGCAAGACACCTATATTCCTCTGAAAGAACTCACTTACCTTATAAATGAGAAAACTGTTTACTGTCTACAATACACAATTAAGAAATGAATTTACTTACCATGCCAATTACACAAGAGAGCTATATTAGGCTGTATTAGAGATTTAGTGATGCCCCCCTTGCCCATCACCAGTCCTGGGAGGTCTGCAGGGGTAGGAGGAGAGAGCACAGGACTAAAGCAGTCCCTTCAACCACCTCGCCACTCCTCCAAAACACTCCCAAAGCTGGAAACTGTCCGGGCCTGAGCTCCAGCTGGACTGTGCTGGGATGCCGTTTTTGGAGTTTGTGTTGTTTTTAGCACAAGGTGATGGGGGGTGAGGCGTTACTGGATTCTTTCATGTAAAGAATCCAAAATTCATATAAAGAACCTCAAATTCTTGTAAGAACAAATTCTTCTGCCATTAGTGGGTGGCATTGACAAATCACTTTATTGTCTTAATGTAGAGGGGTGGAAGTTGTAGATTTTTTCTTAAAGGCTTTGATTGGAGTGGCTTGTTCCAAATGCCTCCATGGTCACTTCCAATGCCAGTGATATCAACGAGTTAGTAACAAGAAACTGATACTAAGGAGAAGCCCTGTGGATGTGTTCTGTAAGAGGGATCTGAGAGCGGGCTCTGCCAGGCAATTTGAGTCCTGACAGTTTGTGCTAGTCCTTATGACTAGTTGAAAGCAGGACACACAGTAGATTTAGGGACGGGGGCAATGGTTAAATAAAGGGCCGGGTCTGCAATGGTTTAAAGAAAATAATAAGAAGATAACAGAAGACCAGGATAGGAGGTTGAAGGAGTAAGTTTGGTAAAAAGAGGCAGAGAAAAGAGACGAATGAGAGACAGAAGGTAACAATTAAGAAATTAGCAAAAGACGAGGAGAAGTGATGAGAAAACGACAGCAGGGGAAAAAAGAGATGTTTTGTAGAGGAAGAGGAATTGAGTGAAAGAAAGGAAGAGGAGGTAGGGGAATCATTTATAGAGAGGTGGCTCCTCCAGGCCAGGACTCCTGCCAGCCAGGACCAGACATGACGTCCGCAGAGGGAGAGGCCGGCCGGCACAGCCAGTGGTGGGGGGTGTCAGGGGCTGGCATCAGGGGGCAGTTCAGAGGGGAGACTCCAGCATAGCCGTCCATACCCGGCTTTGGCTGCTTTCCACCCTCACTTCCTGGCAGTTGTCTCTTTCTCTGTCTTCTTGTAACGCACCACTGTTTCTCGGCTTCACACAACTTAGGTATGATCTATCAAACCGATCTGCAGGACCAGTTTGGGTCAATAATGTGGTTAGTCCAACGTTTGATACTGGGAATGGAAATGTATCTCCTCAAGGACTGTGCAGAACTTTCTTAATCCATATCCCATCAGAATAAATACAGAAATATATAAACGTTGTTAAAAATGATCTAAGTCTGAGTCTCTGAGTTAATCTAATTAGTGGTGCGTCACTTTGATGATGGCATGGCTGAGGGGGAGCCCACCCTCCTTCATACCCCCCTCTTTGCCCCCTCGACTGACATCTGCCCCCGACCCTGGATCAAATTTGGAAGCCCAGCAGCACTCCGCGCTCGCACCCCCTCGTCGCCCAGCCAGTGTCCTGGAAGGGGGGAAGAGTTTTGTTTGTGGGCTCTGTTCTAGGTTTTCAGCGGAGATGGCTGAGTCTGGGACTGATTAATCAGGCCGTCTCTCTCTCCCCAAGTCAGCTTTCGATTTGTCATGCCTGAGTCCGGCTGCAGGCTCCCGAGGGCCTGTGTGCTTCTAGTTGCCGAAGGAGAGACTTGGAAACAAAAACAAAACAAAACAAAAAAAACAAAATGAAAAGAAAACAAATGAACATAGAATTAGGGTTAAAGATTGACTGCCATCCTGTAAGGGGCTGCTTCACGAGCCTCACCCCTTACATCTTCACACTTTATTCAACATTATTCCTATGATCCTGTTTTTATGGTTAATAAACATGCAGTGAAAAGTCTAACCACTATACATTATGGTCAAATGTGTGGCATATCAGTGTGTGGTTATACTAAGGAAATGATTTGCTTTGCACTTGAGCACACAGGACATACCCAAACCCCGTGAAGCCACGTCAGTAGCGATGAGGATGGGAGCTTTGCCGCTACGGAACTCTAAAACACAAGACAAAGAATAGACGGTCAGGGGCTGACCATCATCTTAAAAGAGAAAAAAAAGAAAGACAAGGGGACAAAATGCTTGAAGTCATTGTTGTTCAAATGTTTATTGTACCTGTTAACACCCAGTCTCTCTCTGGCTGGCTCTTGTCGCCATGAATACACATCGCTGGCCATCTAGAAGAAAGACAAGCCCATTTTCACATAAATTACCATGTACATTTGTCCAGTTAATATCACTATGATTTTACATTGTCAATCCCCAAAAGGAAATTCATGTATTCCTGTTCCAACTAACATGTGGGTCAGATTCAAAACATGCTGACCAAACTGTATTAATTTCATGTTTATTTGAAATAGGGACAGATGCTACGACATAGGCATTTGTGCAACAAAATACAGCATCACAGCATTTATTGCTTTGCTGGTTTCCAATGCCTGTCCCTAGTATAGAACCCTATCATTACTCACCCATCACGTCTCATCCTGCGTGTGAGATCGTCACATCGTTTCTTGGTCTCCACGAAGATGATTGTCTTGTTCTCTTTCTCAGCCATGATTTCCTCCATCAGCTGGAGCAACCTGAGGAAAAAATAAGTGACCAGATTTATAATATTTCCAATTATATACATGTATATCCACCTCACTTACCACTTCAAAAAAGAGCCCACAATCTTAAGGATTAAACGGGATGGGAAAGACCTCCAGTAAACAGGAATATAATCAAGCAAGAAATTTAACAAAAGGATGCGGGACCTAAATAATACAGACCAAACAAACTGGGATAAGCCAAAGCAGTAAAAGAAAGATCTGTTATGTGGCCAGTTTACTTACTTTTGGTCCTTCTCACTATCCATACAGACATCAACTATCTGAAGAATGTTGTGGTTGGCGCTGAGTTCCAGCGCTCCAACATTAATTTGGACATAGTCTTTCAGAAAGTCCTCTGCCAGCTGGCGAACCTCTTTAGGCCAGGTAGCACTCCACATCAGGGTCTGTCTGTCGGGCTGAGCAAAGAGCACACCATACAGACAAAAATAAGTAATGACGGATATTAAAATGATTGCAAAAACACAATGCATAAGCTGTCAAAGCAAGAATTTCACTGCTGCTAAAACACACCAATAGATTTTCTATAAAAACAAATGTATGAGCTTTACCCTGATCTGGTCCACAATCTTGCGAATCTGGGGTTCAAAACCCATATCCAGCATGCGGTCGGCCTCATCTAGAACCAAGTATGTACAGCGTCGCAGGTTGGTCTTTCCAGCCTCAAGGAAGTCAATCAGACGACCTGGAGTGGCAATGCAGATCTCAACACCTAGGAGAGACAAACATAGTATATCACTGACTAATCTAGTGTGGATTTCAATCGGAAATAATTGTTATAGCTGACAGAGACAATAAATAAATATATTAGATGGTACTGTGACACAAAACTGTGTTAATGCAAACAGTAAAAACTCCTAACCTCTCTCCAGGTCTCTGATTTGAGGTCCCTTGGGAGCACCCCCATACACACAAGTACTTTTGATGCGGGATGACTTTCCATAGTCGTACGCCACCTGCTGGACCTGCTGCGCCAGTTCTCTTGTGGGGGCCAGAACCAAGCACTGCAGAGCAGACATAAGGCCAGAACAATCCACTATTTAGTGAATATTGACACTTTAATGTTGTGTTAAAATGGCTTTAAAGGTGCTCTAAGCAATGTAGGGTGTCACTTCTTGTTGATGTTCAAAGTATTTTCAAACAAAACGATGCTAGCTTGCTCCTCCCTCCTCCTCATCCAGTCCCCTCCCTTCTGTGCTTCCGTGCACTAACCCCCCAAACCCCCAAACCCTTCTTGTGGGTTATTGGCTGGAACACTGGAAGACTGTTATGTTTGGTGGTGCAGGTTGGCACAGTTTGTTTCTGTTGGTGTTTGTGGAGCCTGGGCTGTCTAGTTTTGACAGTGTGTTCAGGAAACATTAAGCTAGTAGATAGTGAGTTTGCTGTATGTGACAAAAATGTGGCCTAAAAAACATGTGACACCACTTACAGCACCTTTAATATCATTCATCATGCAATATCCAAAAGCAGACTACTCCTTGATTAGTGTATTCCTTTTCTATTCACGTACAATAGGTCCATCTCCACGCTCCAGGTAGGGCTGATGATTGATGTGCACAATGGCAGGCAGGAGGTACTGAAGAAACAGGGAAGGGGGGCGGGGGGTCAGTGGATTATGCTGCTGTGTAATTCACCAGTATGTAATGTACTTCATCTTTGCAGAGGAACAGAAGAAGACACATGTCTCACCGATAAGGTCTTCCCAGAGCCAGTCTGAGCAATGCCCACCATGTCTCTCCCGCTGAGGGCTAGAGGGAAACCTTGTGCCTGAATGGCTGTGGGCTCCTTGAAATTCTGCTGCATCAGTACATCCAATACATATTCTAGATGGAGAAAAAAATATATTCTGGTAACGACATTTTTAGTTTAGCAGTTGTATTTGCTGTGAATGTGTAGATACCAATGTATGCATGTGCTTACGGGGAAACTGTGCCTGATGGAAGGTAGTGACAGGCTTCGGGCAGCCTGAACCTCGAACAGTGATTTCTTTCTTCCTGCAATACTCCTCAACATCATACTGACAGCACAAGACAACAACCAAGTGTGTAAAACCACTAAACACCAGCAGTGTAAAGCATTTTTACTACCCTAGAGTCCATCTTTAGTTTACATTATTAGGTAGGTGTATCAGAAGATGTGACTGTGATATTTCGGGAATACCTGGGTCATTCGCTGTATTTCCGGATGTTCAGTATAAAAGTTCTTTTCAAATTTCGGAAGCTCATCCAGGTCCCATCTCTTCTTTCGCAAACGGTCCCCGGGGTTCCCGAACTTTCTACCCGGAGGTGGGCCGCCCCTACTGGAGCCGAAACGAGGGCTCCTGCAACATGACGAGACACACATCGTTTAGCTAGCTTTCATGAAGGTTTTGTGATAGAATATAAACATTATCACTGTTAATTGCAACAAACGCATCAACAACTTTTAGAACAAGTAGTGCTAAGTTTGCGCTAGCTCGCACGATATAACGTTAGCTGCTTACCCTCTGTCACGGCCACGGTCTCGATCTTTGTCTCCGTAAGAACCTCTCATTTTGAGGACACACGCTCTTCTATGAGAGTTAAATCAGTAATTTAGTGTTGCTTTCCCTTTCTCGGAGAGGTTACCTGGCTGTCGCTTTGGGTTACCGTTTCAGGCCTTGCTTGAAAATCCCCGTAGCTAGCTAGCTAGCTAGCTATATCCGTCGCGCACTCTATTTTAGCCAAATGCGTAACGTTACTTAGAACGCTAACGTTAACTGGATGAAGAAACTGTCGCTTGTTGAAAGTCAAATGTCACACCAATGTTTTTTTGTTTCGACGAATTTGGACTTAAGTTAAATTGACACAATTACAAGGCGCAGCAAGCTGTACTGTTGTTGTTATTGTTGTTAGCATATCTCACAGCTTGGACGCGGAAGCTACTGTGACTGTCTGACTGGCTGCTTAGGAAGGCCCGCCCTCCAGTATGATCTGACATGCTCAGTAAATCACATTTTAGAGTACAATCTGAAACGAAAAGGAGACATTTACATTACTTTTGGTTTAATGATGGCATCTCCTAGTTTTGTATTCATTGGATATAATACTGTTAGGTACCCACTACATATTGTTGTGTGCTAGTGTCTGCAAGCAGTCTTAAACAAAACCTGGCAGAAATGTTTTGTTTGGATTTGTATTTTATTTCCTTTTTAACACCGACAAGAACCAATTCAGCATAAAAACAAGAGATAATATTACCAATATACAAATTAAAAGTGTACAAGAGAAATAAAACAGGAGAATATATGAAAACTAAAATATTAAACTAAAGCAACCAAGCAATGCCATTAGTGTCATCATTCGCAGTGCTTAGTTTAACTATTTACAACATTCCTTCCCTTCTGGAATAATATTTCCTCATTTAATATATATTCAGCTTTGAGATTAACATCCAGCATTCAAATCATAGTACCAAATCTATCATTTGATAGAGTTTTGAATCAAGATGGTTGAGTCTGATATGCTGTTAACTTAGGGCAGAGTAAAAGGCAGCACATAGCACTTTTTCAAAACTAAGTTAGTGTTACAACTCAACTAAACCTTGCCTTTAACTGAAGCACTACAGGTTCAGTGGAATGTCCCATACAAAAGTGAAGAGGTGGCTGGTAGCATTATGGGGTAGCAGTCACAGCAGAAAACCAACTTTTCAACACCTTCATTATTCTGCTGACTGAATACGATTTTCTCATTAGAAAGTAGAGTGTGCTCTTTTGAGGACGCACATCAATTCGGCTATTAATTCTTAATCCGGACTACATTCATAGTGTTCGTCAATCTGTGAAATGTGTTTAGACTGCACTCACTGTAAGGTAAGAAGAAAACAATGATCGCACATTTAGAAGCAGAAAAAGGATCTGCTCAGCTTTTATATCGCTGTGCTCTGCCATCAAACATTAACGATTACGACCACAAGCAGCTTCTTTACTGGCCCCTGCTAAAACGCATTTTAAACATCAGTTGATAACATAGAAACTCTACTAACAGAAGATGACAGGCAGCGTGAGGATTTTTTTTCTAACATGGATCACTGCTATAGTGCGCCCCTGAACAAATCCAAGTGGATCTATGCATCTTGCATACACACTTTTAATGCCCATATATTCCTTTTCCATATGTGATTTTAGTCTGATTTAAGGCCCGATATATCTTTGCATGGCCTTATCTGTCTGTAATGACTGACTAACTCACTATAGCAGTGACGCCTTTATAAACAATACCAGCAGAGGCAGGCCTGATACGTATTTTGCCCTTAATTATGGGATTACAATCCAGAGCGCATCACAGCTGGGTCGGCTCTGCAGGGAGATGTTTCTTTTTCAGTAATCTGTAATCTGTGTGGGTTTGGTCCTTCCGCCAATCTCCCTGCCACACACTAAAAGCTCTCCTACAGCTGTTACCTCAGTGCTACACAAACAATAGCATTGTGCGAGGAGCCCAACAGCGTCATACACTTATACTTTTGAGCTACTTGTTCATACGAACCCACAACAAAATGAAAACACTGAATATTTAGAACATTTCTTGAATAACAATTTTCCAACAAACTACTCTTTCAATTTAAAACCTTCAAGGTCATACATTTAAAAATAAAAAAAGTGTTTTAAATTGTTATATATTAAAATAAAGCCTGGCAATTCAAAGGCTCCTTAGCTTTGCTTGACTATGAATCAATTAAATCTTAAGACAGTGTGTCTCATTGACTAGAGCACGGGCTGCTCCTCAATATTTGGCAATGTTTCGGTAAGAGGCAAAATTGGCAGAGGGGTGAGGAGGAGTTTGGATGCAGAATCAATATAATAACTGAAAAAGATGACGTGTTTTAGATTAAGATGGCACTTATTTGCTTTAGCATACACCTTATAGCCGTCATTTATTTTTTTGCTGTGGTGTTTCCGTGTGACATGGTAGTTCTGTCATTAATGGCCTCTATGACATCAACACAAATGACCACACAACCAGTGTCTAAATAATAAGATAATGTCTAAACATCGTGACTTCTCTTCTCCCTGACTGAATTTGACAACAACCTTTCCATCCTCTTTTCCTACTGTACCAATTATTACCTCTCGTTCCTCATAAAAACACTCAATCCCTTCCCACAGTCTGTCAACCATAGCTCCATAAGTCTGACAACAATCAGATCTTTTCATTCTCAATTCAAAAAAAAGGGAGGAACCAAATCTGATCTTCCACTGTAAGGTAACAAAAAAAGATCCGATTTGTCTCACAAAAGGTAATAAAAAAAGAAAACAATATGGACTACAGGCTTAAAGCGAGTGTGTCTTTGAGTCTCAGAACTCGTCGTCTGAGCTAAGCAGCAGGGTCTTTTCGTTGTCCCCGCGGGTGCTGAGGTTACTGTGGCTACGGGAGAGGGGTGGCCCCCCACTTCGCTCCAATGTGGACTGCTGGGTGTACTGCTGATAAGCTGGGGAGAAGTTATGGATGGCATCCTGGACCATGTCCCCTGGATTCATGGTCTCCTTCAGGCTGCTGGAGATGCTCTTCATTGGGGCACAGCGACCTGAAGGTAGTAAGTCAGAGAGGTCGGAATATTAATGAAGAGACACAGAACAGGGAGGGAGGTATCAAACTGAAATATGAGTAAGAAAATCTATAAACTATGTTTCTTTTTAAATGAATTTTCCCAAAAAAAATCTTTGAAATTTTGCAGGATGAAATGAATTATAAACTGTTTCCTGAATGCCATACACATGCAGATTATATATTAAAGCAACAGTGGGTAGTATGATATTACTGGAGGACAAGATGAGTGCACATTTTAACATTTAAGGAAGGTGATGATTTAACATCTGTTTACATTACTAATTTACTTTAATTACTTTAGATCTTACCACCTCCTTTTTTTCTCAACACAAATGTTTTTCAGCTGGGAGGGGGAACACCGAGCCAGGGTAGGACCGTCAGAAAAACAAAACTGTGCCAAGCAAAATGTTCAAAGCCTGAATGCACTGACTGCAAAATGAACAAAAACTAAACAAAAAAAACCCAGATTTTAAAAGTGTCAACTGAAATGGAAATTTAACAACAATCAAACACAAAAAGGCAAATAAAAAGTACTTTAATTGGGACAAATATATAGAAACACAGCTAACATCAGACCTACCATACTGTCCATAGATAGGAAATGAGCCTTTCAGTGCAGCGCAGTGAAGAAGAGAGAAAAACAGAGACAAAGGAACACAAGAAGTCAAAATGAAGGAAAAAAAGAGAGACTCAAAATATATAGAGTGTTAAAGATAGGATTCAAAGTTAAAAAAAAATAAGGTTGGGACACAAAGAGGAAGGTCAGATCAGTTCTGTTAGATGGCAGAAATCAGTCAAGAACCATTCACATTCAGACCAGACAACACACACACACACACACACCCACACCCACACACACACACACACACACACACACACACACACACACACACACACACACACACACACACAACCCCACACACAACCCCTCACCATATGAGTCCAGCCTTTTATCCATGTAGACCTTGTAAGTAAAGGCATGGCGCAAAGCGACAGCAGCAAAGAACATCTCAATGCAGATGATGAAGTTTTGGTAACCAGCGGCAACTGTTCCCTCGCCCACAGAGAAGTCGGCCGAGGTGATCTGAGGGATGGCTCCACACTTCTCCAGGATGGCCAGCAGCATCCCTGAATTGTAGAGAACAGGCACAAAAATGTGTGTGCATTCTAAATCTGTACGTGACACTGGACCCCCAAAATTTAACAACCACCTATTAGAACAAGAAAAAAGTTGGCATATTAACAGACCAGGTGAAGTTGGTGTGAACTGAGAGATGAGGTTACAGTAAGACACTAATTATACTAATTACAGAAACCCAAAAATAAAAATGGCAGCAGTAAAACCAAAACCCATCCAGAAGAAAACTAACTAATTCATGAATGAAAGAAAGCTCTCTTTGAATTACACATGTACTCTTGTTGCACCCTCTTGAATATTTGCAGGCTTGATTTTATTTTGCCGACCTTTAGAAAATTCACTTAAAAGGTACGGAATATTTGAATAAAAACTTACCTAGAGGCTGCTGAACAAAATAATGCGCACATAAACATGTGTTAACAAGTTCAGAAGGCGGTCTTCTTACCTTGCCAGAAGGAGAGAAAGATGACTGATTTGACCATGAAGAACTTGAGCACGGGGTTGTATGGGACAAGCAGTTCACGTGTGGCGAAGTAGAAGAGGAAGAGAGCGTAGAGCGACAGACTGACCGAGATGTTGTAGATAATGGTCACATACAGGTAGCCACTAGCAACGCTGGAGGAGAGAGACAGGAAAAAGAATGCGCTTTAGCGATGACATACAAGGCAAATGTCTAAGTGAGGAAACAAAGAAGAGGTCAAACTAATCAATCAACGTGAACCTGCACAAGGCAAGTTTATTAAGGCAATTTTCATCTGGGCAAATAACTGTAGCTCTTCTTTGTGAAGAACAATGATTTTTACATAAATATGCAGCTTTAGGTTCATAAAAAGATGGATGTTTGGACAGTAGAGCAGTACTCTTAATGTTTTTTTACAGGCCCTCATTAGGAATTTGAGAGTAATAATTAATAAAATGCACAGATAACTAGAGATTTAATTTTTATTTTTTTAAATGACAACTCATTACAGATATTAATTATCTGGATTCAACCAATGGCTGCTCAGCCATTATGGTCTGAAAAGACTGGGATGAATCTTCTCGGTGTCAGAACACAAGAAGTCCCTGCTCAGGGAGATGGCTATGCTGTGAATGGCAATCTGCTCTCAGTTGTTGTGGAAACATACTTAAAGTCTCCGTCTTTGTATTTCCCGAAGGCCTGAAGAATGACAGTGATCATTGCCATCAGAGGTTTCACCACACAGAACTGGAGAGTTGCCTGAAGAAGCAAGAGTGGGAGCGAGTGAGAGGAGAACAAGCAAACATGGTAAGAAAAAAAAAAACAAGACTGATGTCGGGAAAAATAACAAGTATCAATCATAGATCAACAATCATATTAATGACACATTTCTGATATTAACACTAAATCAATGACTCAGTGTCACTAGTACAGCGGATCCTACTGAGAATTAACATACACACTTATGTTGTAAAGTGTATTTGAGAATGTAACATTGACATGGCAGTTTCTGTTTTAGGATACCTTCAGTAAAGCAAAAATAATAAAACATGTAACAATGGACAGTTCCTCTATCCATAAAGCACAGCCTTTGAGTAATATTAAACAATGTACATTATATGAACCAAGAGAGGGTGATTGGTACCTGTTTGCAAAACCTGAGGAAGCCAATGGAGTATGTCTTTCCCCACAGACAACAGGTGCCATACATACAGCTTGACCTAAAGTGCAGTAAAGGTTCAAACGGTTCAAAATAGTTGGAAAAGTTGGCCATTTGTTTTTTACATGAAATGACTGTAAAGTATTTATACCAGCAAGAAAAAATGGAAACAAAAAAGGGAAGATCTGAACAAGCGCGACTTACTCGATAGGTTTCCCTCTGATCTCGGCCATGATGGCGCTCTCTCCTCCCAGATACTCATAACACAGACTCAGGAAGTTGTAGATGACAAAGGCTAAAGAGTGTCACACACAGAAAAAAAACATCACTGTAATTGAGCAGGGACCCCAGAATTAACTGCATGTATTCAAAAATATCATGTTGACGTTGCTGCCGTGGGTTTGGAGACACTAAATATATTAACAACCTGCATGTTAGTAGTATGGCAGCAGTCGGTTAGTTTTATGCAGTGTTGTCAACACTTATAATTGAACTGCTGAGCTCGTCATTTCAAAGCAGAAAGGTGAGTCACCCTCCCCCCCCAACTTGTGATGGTTTCTCGCATGTCTTCCCCTTCTCTCTCCCCTTTCATATCTGAGCTGTCCTGTCTATTAAAAGGTGGAAATGGCCAACAAAAAAAGAATCTCAAAAAGAAAGAAAGAAATGCTTGGGTAAATGTTGTGAGTGAGATATAAGCCTGAGCATGATTGTAAGGTTCTGCTGAGAAGAAGTGAAGACGTCATGTCCTACTGCAAAACAATAGTATCACGTAATACAAATGGTTCAGATAAACAACACACATCTTACACAAGTGAACTGCACACATTTAAGGCTATGCTATTCCCTCATGTAATGTGTTACATAACTGCTGCTAATAAAAGATAAAATCATATTCTAACATGCGATTCTTTTGTTATTCTCCCACAGCTCTATGGGCCTAAGTGTGAAGCTACACCAGGTATGTCTCTAATCTCTTTCTATTATTTTAGTTTTTTTATATATGTATTTTAATTGGAAACCAGAGATGCACAAATATAAATACACAGTACAGATATAGGTTCCAGTGTTCTTTGTCTGTGAGCTACCCAGGAGCCCTGTGTAGATCCCTTTTATTCTATCCACTGGTCAGATGTGAATGTAATCAGCCTAATCAAAGCAGCCAGCTACACAGTAATACCAATGAATAAATGCAATGACACCGACATACCTGCCTTTACCTTTAAAATCTATAATTCTTATACATTTAGACAGGTAGTCCCAGACGTATACAGCTAGGGCTGAAACTAACAATTATTTTCATAGTTGATTAATCTGTTGTTTGGTCTGCAAAATGCCAGAAAATTGTGACAAATTTAATTTTCCAAAGCCAAAGATAATGTCCTCAAATGTCTTATTTTGTCCGCAATTCAAAGATATTGAGTTTACTGTCACAGAGGAGTGAAGAAACATAGTAAATATTCAAATTTAAGAAGCTGGAATCAGAATTTTTTGACTTTTTTCCACAAAACAATGACTCAAACAGATTAATCGCTAATCAACATAGTTGGCAATTAATTTAATAGTTGACAAGTACTCCCATTAATCGATTCATTGATCTAGTATACAGGACTATGTGTGTACAGATTAATAGTTTATTTGCTATAAATCAAACACTAATAATTTATTAGATATGTTGTTAAGTAACATCAAATTTAAATAAACCTGATTGGACTGCATACTGATGCTAGTAGTTGGTGTCCCTGAGAGAGTGGAATGTTTTTTCATCTGCTGCCCCAGGTGTTCTCAGGATAATTTAAGGGTAACCCACAGATACCAGCTTCCCACTGCCTCTGCTCTTGTTACGGTTTAAAGTGGCTGAGTTTAAAAGCAAGCCTGTGGTTGTAGCAACCCTTCCAGAACACAGTCAGCACAGCGCTGCCTTTGTTAATGTTGCATAACAGGTCACACATACAATATTTCTTCCCTCTAAAATGTGCTTTCACTGCTATTCAGCTTGAACGGGGCTGGCAGATGAAAATAACATTAACATGTATTTTAAGAGCATAATTATCCATCCATGTGTTACAACACATTTACGTGTCTTAGTCATTAATCTAAATCCTTTATTGTGGAGACAAAGCTCACCATTTTATTGCTGTACCTTAATAAAGCTAGTTGTCTGTCACTTCAGTCATATCTAATAGCATGAACAGTAACCTCTCATATCACACACTATTTATTTATTAATTCTGTAATATGGACAGAGACATATACAGCATGAGTATATATGAGTATAACAATGTATTTATTTGACCTTTGACCTGCAGTAGATAGCATTAACTGTGTCTATATGAACAGCAGCAGTAATAAACCGGTCTGTTTCTACATTAACCAACACATTACCCTTACCATGCCATCTCTCACCCACTGTACACGCACTACAAGACACAACAGAGTACAGCCGACTGACCTCACCGTTAGCTTCCACTGCTCACAGCAGCCCGGCACGTAACATAGTGTTATTATTGTGTGCAGGGGTTCAACTAATCTTTGTTTTAATTCATCTGCCAAGCATGATCTTCAATCAATTAATTGAGTCTATAGAAATGTCATATAAGACAGTGATGCTGATGATGCCCACTACAGTTCTGAATCCAAGTCAAAGACTATAAATGGATTATCAAACCAACAGTTCAAGCATATCCTTACAATCAGGACACTTGAACCAGCTGTTTGACATCTTTGCCTTTGCCTTCAACGAATAGTGTCAGCACTACGAGCAGGTCCAGGCAATTATCCTCACAAAGCTCAATTGTAACACTAGAATAATAAAAGCAAATTGCCATCAGAATAACTATAGTAGGCTATGTTATATCATTGCTTGCTTTATTTTTAATCATTCTCAAAATACTGAGAAAGAAAGACAGTAGAGGCCTTATAGTCGGATAAGATAAAGAACAAGCTTACGATATATCCATTCACGAGTGAGATGCCATTTAAAAGTCTTCTCAAGGATGTGCCGACAGGTTTTCATACAGTTGCTAGGAAACCGCTTTCCCCCTCCCCTGCAATCCCAAGAGGCCATAGATACAAGAGGACAAAGATGGCAACCTTTGTAAATGAAGACACTACAAAGGCCATCTGCCACTGGGGTATCACAACACATACATTCTCACACTCTTATTTCTACTGGGAGTCAAAAGACACATTGGAACACAAAACTCTCACTCCCACCGCTGTGGTGAATATTCTGCCTTTTGCATGCCAAGTATGGCAGCACATAATTCAGCCTGCAGCAGAAAATGCTTGTGTACCAGCGCATTGAATTGTGTTCCTCATTTCACTCACCTTCGTAGCAGTCTCGGACTGTGTCAAAATACACGTAATACTCCTCGTTGGTGAAGAAGAGAAGGCTGAGCCAGGAGTCGAAGGCATAGATGGGGACTATGAAGAGGATCCTAACTATGTGCCTTTGTTCATTTGGAGAGCTGTAGTAACGCAGATGCATGTAGATCTAAAAAGAACAGAGAAATAAAAAGGTCAGAAATCTAACAGCATACTTTATACAATGCTCCCATAAAATACACTTTTATCTAACCAAAGATTTGCAATGAGTAAGATATATTTATGTGCTTTGGGTAGTAAATAGCAAATATTTATTCAATGTAAATTTTTTAATGATTCTGTCACAGATGTGGTGCACAAACGAGTCACTCCCAGAGCCTGAAACTGAGACACTTCTGACATCTGATGCCACACCAGTGGTGTAGTCTAATGTATTGGGTATACTGTACTTATTATATATATATATATATATATATATATATATATATATATATATATATAGAACACAGATGACATTCCAAAATATATTAAAAACGTAATGGAAAGTATGTTGTTGTGTCAATCGGCATTTTTAAGAGGGGATATGGAAATCTGAGAGCTTTCTTAGTGAGTATACTGCGTATACCTGCATATCACATGGACTACATAGACCACTGTACCACAAGCTGTCCCAGTTGGTAATAATTATACTGTATGTCCATGTGTGTGGACGGTGACTGAATGCAACATGTTCTTTAGGAGTGAGAGCATTTTATTGGATGAGCAGTACCAAAACAGCAGGTTTGAACGTTTAACTTGTCTACAGCATCAGCCTGCCAAAAGTCGCTAAGGGAGCACCTGCAACATCTTTTCTTGATGGCATCATATCATATACTCATGCTAGAAATACGGTGTAAGATAAAAGTGAAATTAAATCAAAAGGAGGGAGAGAAAGACAAAAAGACTCAGTGGAACACATATGCATGCCCATGAGAACATCTGTATTTACACAAACACACACATAAAACATGCAGTTGATATTAGTATATGGGTTGAACCAGTAAAGGTGTTTCAACGACTGTCAAAAGTAACCTATTTATGTAGTCACAGATCACAAGCTGTGATGCAGTACATTTGGATTGTTTTGAATTGCTTTTGTCTGTTGACGAATAACAGTTTGGCAGGATGCAGAACATACTGTACATATTTACAATTGTGTGAAATGTGCAAAAGATTTCCCTAAAATTAGGTCTTGTCAGTTGTACATTTTTGGAACAGCAACACAATTTGGCAGATTAAAAGCGAGATGGGAAAAGATAAAGTAATTTATCAGCTTCCTTCTTGTGAAACCACAGCACAACTGTATAGATAAACGAGTTTAACTGAAACTAATTGCTATCTCATAAAACCTGCATGTATGTTCTCATCAGGCTCTATTCTGTCCTTACAGCCAGTGTACATTTGCCTAAGTCGGACATTGGCGCACTGTGTGTGTGTGTGTGTGTGTGTATATATACATGCACATGGAGTTGTTTGGGTAGTTTGACACTGGGCTTTTATCACTCCTATTGAGAGCAGTAGACGGCAGGAAGAACAGGGTGGGCCTTTGTCAGCAGCACCTTTGTCTGTCTGCTCCATCCGGCTCCTCTCCGCTTACACAATGTCCCACCTATCACCTTTCCTGGTCTGCAAACAGACACACACCTTTGGTGAAATAAACAGTGGGCGACAATCCACCAAGCGAGACAGTGCACTCCGCTCACAGGGCTTGTTGCTAAGTGACCCTCCTTTGAGCACACACAGACACACACACCCACCCCCTTTCATGTTGAAGTTGAGCTAGAACCACCAGAGCCAGAGTGGCATAGGGCTCTTCTTTAAGCCTGTATGTAAAGAACAATGGAGGACAAATCATTAATCTAAGCCGAGGTAGAGTAGGTCTTACTTAAATAAAAGGGAAGCTTACTAAATTCTTCACTGTAACATGAAGGCTGATAAACTGACAACAAACAAGGCAGACAGCATGTATGCACTATTCTGCACTTATCTGCACCACTAACACACATCTCACATCATCCACACTATAGTCTATATCCACAACGTTTCATTTCCAGGATGGTTCAGGTGCCACCGTAAATTCCGCCGGACGTCCCTCATTTTCACCTTCTGCTTTCTGTGTTGGCATTCTAAACTTTCTGAGGACTATCAAAATTCAAATCAAAATGTATTTATATAGCACTTTACAAGTACCAGCAGGTATCCAAAGTGCTTAACAAAATAAGTAAAATCACAACATACAATAGAAAGAGTGAACAAAGAAATTTCTAAATTCAGAAAAAGTACAAAGAAACTAAAGAATGAGCAGTTAGAGCAGAAAAACACTGAGGTTTTGCCATACCTTTCCTATGGCTAGGCTACCATAGGTATTTGGTACATGTTGGGTGCGTTTCAGGGGGCATTATCAACCTCAGGCAATCAAACCTGGCAGGTGGGGGCTCTCTGGCAGTCTTGGGGTGGGGACGCTGACCATGAAATGCAACACCTCTGACCAGGGACATGTGTTTAATTTTGTTCCTTATCTTTCGCTCCCTCATTTCCTGTCATCTCTCTGTTGGCTATCAAATAGAGGCATACGATGCCCCTCCCCAAAAAACTAGGCACATAGTTAGAGAGGTAGTCTTTATAGCATGTTTCTGATGCTTAATGCATAAGAGGTGCTTCTTACTCTGATGGTGAACTTCCCTAAAAACAATATAGTCATCCCAGCTTTTATTATTCATAACAATTTAGTCTAATTTTATTCACAAAAACATTAAATGTGTTTTAAGCATAAATATCCTAGTGTTAAGCCAATGTGCAACACATAGTGTGGACCAGCAACATGGAAAACCTGTCTTCCCCACAGGATGTGAACTTTGAGTGCCTGCATGTTTTTTAGTGTGTGAACGTGCATCTATAGAGCCTTAGATCAACAGAAGCTCATGGGAAAATGCTCCTGGGTGTGAGAGTATCTACTGTTGCTCTTACTGAAAAGGAGATATTTGTATGGCTATGTTCAGATAATAGTACAGTGTAAAAAAAAAACTTTCTAATAGGTACTTGGACAGTACACATATAGTTGTTGGACAAAATAAACAGTTGTGGAAACAGAGCCTGAAAACTTGAAGTTCTAAGTTTAGTTTGAACCCCTTTGACCAATACATCATCTGTAACCTCCAAATGTCATGCTCTCCTTACCTGGTGACATGTGATCAGAAGAGCTGTCCACACAAAAAACCCTGAAATAGTTTGAGCAGTGGAGGTCATGAGGAAAATTGGCTCTTCTGGTGTGACCACTGGGGCTTCTGGGACCCAGGAGGAGTTGGATTGTTTTGGGACCACCGTGGCTGGGGGCCCCGGGCCGAAGCCGACAGGAGAGTCATTCCCCAAACTCTCTGACAGGGCAATGTCTTGCCGCCAAAGTTGACCCATCTGTATGAAGAAAGGGTATATATGAGACATAATCAATGATGATGCTCTTTAGGTAATGCAAACTAATTTAACCTAGCCATATTAAATACTGTAAGTAGTAGCCTATGGACAACAACAAGCAGCTGAACGAATCACTGTAATGTGCAAATGCATCTCAACAGGCTTGCACAGTCTAAGAACTACATCTCAAGCAGACATCCTCTTGCAGAGCAAAGTAGGACATTGCACAGATCTACAGTGCAAAAGAGATGGTGTGGAAAGACCAATGAAGCGAGATGAAAACGTGACAAGGCATAAGGTAGGTGGGTGAGGAGAGGCTGATTAAATGTGTCAAACCACACACACCAACACATGAGAGAGAGGGGGGGGAGAGAATCACTCAAACAGCAAATCAGTGTGACAGCAATGAGCTGGGGGCTGCTGACCCAATTTCTCCCAATCTTTTCTCATGTGCTTTGCTTTGGAAAGAAGAAATATAGTGTAGCTACAAATAACACTAAAACAAACATATTTCTTCAGAGTAATGAAACACCTTCCCACAAATCAGCACCAGAGTTCAGGCTCAAGAGACTGAGGCCGCCCATGCTGGAATAAGAAAGATTCTTGACATGAAACTCATTTTAAAAAGTGAAACAATTGTAGGGATGTAATGTAACCTCATCTAAATGTATACTCTCAACTGTTCTGTTATCTGTTCTACTCCACAAATCTCTGTTTTATAAAAAAGGAGCCATTATATCACCGGAGGTTCAGCTGGGAAAGTCTGATAACTTTTTTCCAGTGTTGAGTGGCTTAAAGTCATATCTCTGTCCCTCACTGTTTCTCAACATTCGTTGTCAAAAGACTAAGCCAACAGTGCAGCATTGCAGAGTCCAAAACCCGCTGATTTGTCTTTATTGGGTTTTTACTGAACTCAACCCTTATGTGTTTGCTGCATTTGTGCCACATCATCAGGATGGGAAGATATATAACTTCCACCGGAAAATCCCCACATCTCAAAATGTCATAAATTATTTGTAAGGGAAAATATTTTTATCACATAATTAAACGCTGATTTGGAACAATGAAAACAAGCCTGGCCAAACTGGGGCTTGCAACATCAAAAACATCCAGAAAGATAAGATCCATGTGCCTCCACCACCACCAACATGATCTAATCATTGCAGATCCCTCAGTACTGTCACCTCTCCAACTACGCCAGTGTGTTGGTGTGGATTCCAGGAAGACAATAATCTAATCATTCACAATGAAAAACTATTTTCACAATGACTTTCAATCCCCCCTGGGCACCAGCTAAATATAGGTTTGCGTTCAATGTGGTTATGGATGACTCATGCTGCTTGCCAAAACCTCAATCAGCTACATCAGCGTGTCGCTGCCACACACACCAGAATATCTTATAACTAATGGGGCAAAGAAACTTCAACACAACTTTCTGCAAAGTAAATGGACTGTTTTGTAAAGGAAATACCAAAAAGACACAGCCAGATTACGAATTTACTGGTATAATTGGTTAATGTATCTTATTCATTACAAAGCAATTAGTTAGTCAAACTAGCACAATGATTTCTGATATAACAGTTCCAGTTTATTTTTCCATAATAATGTGTTCAACATCAAGTAGAGTATTTCCCAGCTTTGTCCAAACAGATATAGTGTACTGTATGCCTGGTATTGGGGGAAGGACTTACTATTTATCATGGCTTCTTTTTACAATAGTGCCTAGCCTGATGGATAAGAGTAGTAGTCTGACATGGATTCTACTTATTTACCAACGATGGTTGGATGCATGTTAATCAGTCAAAACAGGTTGTCTACATTTGATTTAAAAAAAAAAATGAATATAGGGTCTGGTGTGTTCATTGCATACAAGTAACACCGATGATCATGAGCACCGGCTCGCACCTTCAGCAACAAAGCAAAGTGCTTCGCAGTGGGCCACAGACAAGAGAGAAAGGAAACTCATCAATCCTGCTGACTGCACCCGTGGGCAGGTTTCAAAACGTGTATTGTACTTCGACCTCAATCGAATCAGCAGTCTATGTGACAGGCCATCATATGTCCTAAGGCTAGGAGAAGCTGCCTGAAACATAATGTAATGCATCCGGATATTAAGGCTGTGTGTACAGAGACACCGAAGACCCAACGGCTACTTTACAGTGACCACAATTCATGCTGCATTTTAGAGAAAGGGTGACATATTTAATGAAAATCCAGCGGCGACAATATTTACCTGATCACCGGTGCTTTCGATTATTACATTTAAACGAGTCTACGAGTTAAGAAAGCACGTTAAACAAAAAAATGATAGCTGATTAATGCTCATGACTCCATCCTGCTGTTTTAGCTACTTACCTCCTCTGCAGTTGTTTGATCTGCGCTGGTTTGAATCAAAGCATCACTTAGCTCATCTCAAGTCGATTACAAACCTTTTTGGAGTACAAAAAGTTAATTGACCAAGCGATAATATTCAGACGACAGCCAGCCACTTATAAGTGCCTCATTGTTTGAATCCCAGAAACTTGCCTGTTTTAATAAAGCTGGCAACTGTCGGCAGCTGAGCATCAACTACGCCGAGCGATGCTAACTAATGTTAGCTAGCCTTCCTAGCCTGGCGCTAGCTTGCTGTTGCTTATCCCCGTTAAGTCAAAACAAAGCAAATAAATGTAAACACGCTTTCAAGAAGCAGACTCCGTTACAATTTTGAGATGTATACAAAAAACCTGGTTTATCTCCTCATTTTCTATCCGAAGCTAGCTAAACAACTAGAAACCGTTACTTCATCCACATCACTGCTGTATCAACATCAGCTGCCTACAGCCTACCACCGAAAACTCAGTTGTTGGCGCATGCGTAGTCACGATTTCTATTTTTCCGGGTCTCTTCCATTGACCATGACGTAACTGCCCCACACACACACGCACGCACGCACGCACGCACGCTTACACGCAGAAAGCAAACGCTGAGAAAGAAAGGTCAGTTGTGAGCAACATTATTCATTTTTATTACTTCATAAAATATACACAAATACTGTTGTAAATAAAGTGTGTTAAAGAACTGTACAATATATCAGTACACAATACATAAAGTTATAATCCCCATCACCTCAACCTTCTCTTCTATACCATTCCCAACAGTTACAATGCTACTGGGTCATGGTGGCCTGTACAAAGGTAATTACACACACACACACACAAAAATTTACACATCCCTGCATTTGCATCGATTAAGTTTTCCTTTGAATGACATCAAAGTTGCTGGAGGTTAAAATCCAAAAGGTGACATCTAACTATTACCATATAATTTTTGCAGAAGGAATATTAAAAGCCCTATGTATTATGAGGTGGAAAACCTTTGAAGCACGAGAACAGGGACAGGCAAAAAATAACCTGAACAAGCTACTTCTAATAAGTTACACGAAGATGAAATGAAAACAAAAATAAGAACAAAAGGACAGAAATTTATTTCAGACACATAAAAAATAGTTTAACATAAATAGAGGAGATAAAAACAATCTACAGACAAAATGAAAATAGTATTTTAAGCAGGAATTCCCTGTACACACACACACACACACACACACACACACACACAATTGTATGACCCAGCTGGCAAAGTAACAGTAGCCCATACCACAATTTAGTACTTTAAAATGCCTAAAATTCTGAACCCAGCCCCAATTTATGTCATTAGTATACATTTTTTTTCAACTTTATGTTGTAAAACAAAAACCACATTTTGGCTTTACATGGAAATAAAAAAATATTTACAGTAAACAAAACAAAAAAACATTTGTCCCATCCCCCTAAGAGCCTGCCCACTCCCCGATGACCTCCAATAACAAAAAAAAATAAAAACATTAAGAACAATCATAAAAATTGCAGCCACTATTTGTTAGCCAAAATGGGCAGCTATGGTCTCTGGTCAAATACACTGAGAATTTCCTGAGGACCATCCCTCAAGACTTGGAGTGTGTCATCTATAGTCATTCTTCACCTTACCCGCCCACATTAAAACCGAAGAATACACGCAAGTCCAAACAGGCAACATAAGGGGTGGTGGAGTTTTGGTGAGTTTTGAGGGACAGCAAATCATCAGAACATGGATGAAGGGCAAGCAAGCACCAACTGCTACTTCACCAGAAACATTACTCTACAACAGCTAAAACATCACTTACTTATCCTTTTCAAAGTCACCTTTCTTTTTGTCCACTAGCCTCTCACCCACCTCTCCCCATTCCTTCACATTTTAGCTGTTATTTCTCTCAAAAAAAGCAAAGAAAGGAAACTCATAACAAGCTCCAATTTAAGATATCCTCATAAAAGATGACTCACTGAAATGTTGCGGTGTTGAACTGAAAAAAAAGAAATCTTTACTAAGCCTACTATTAATCACTAAGTTGACCTATGACGAGAAACATGCGTGTGTCCCTGATACCATTTTGCTTCTTTGATGGGAACAGATCTTCACATTTCTCAGACAGAAGGTACTGAGGGACATTTTTGATGAGTGGAGCAGGTATGAGCAACCATGGAGTAAAAATGGTGGAGGACTGTCACTCATTTGCTTTTTGTATTGTGGGGACGATGGTGGTCCACCGTTCAGCAAAAAGGGTTCATTAAAGAGTGCATGTTGGATACTGCCATGTACGTCTCTGGAGCCTTTAAAGAATTACAGTCCTTTAAAGATTTAAGGTCCTTTTCCAAAGATCCATGTGTCCATTGGCAATTATCTTTTCATAAGACAAGGTAAGAATAAAAGGAAAATAAATCGGAGCAATGAATATACCTTGCAGCCCTGCAAACAGTGGAGTGATAGTCATTAGAGAAGGCAATGTATTAATAAGTGGTGTAGATTTGCAGTCAGCATGTGAATACATGAGTGAAATGAAGACCTCACCTGTCAGTTTCATGTGCATGCAGAGCCAAATATTTCTACTTCCCCATGTGCTCAAATGGCACGCTGACCTGCAAAAGAAAAAGTCAAGAGACTCAGAGGATAATAAAACTATTCTGATATTCTATATCTTTAGTGCGTGACTATAACTACGACACACTGTTCACTTCAACATACTACATTCTCAGAAATTAACGTTTTTGTTTTCTTCCATTAACTCAGTGTGTCACACCAAAGGGTCCGGGACAGTTTTCTCACCTGTGATGTGGAAATTCTGGATTGGTCATGACGGGCTGTGAGGTCAGAGGATGATACGTTGGCAGGAGCCCCGCGGTGGAGCCGCATGCTCACCTTCCTCTCCCTCTCTGCGCGAGAAATGGCACGAGGCGACGTGTTCCCTGAAATTATGTTAATATTATTGAGAATTGACCACGTGCGATGCAGATATTTAAGAATAAAAAATGTTGCCGTGTCAGCATAGTAGTATTCTGTTATGGACAGCAGGAATTTGAGTCAATTCAGCAGAAAACTCACCAGACTGCTGAACCCGTGAGGCAGGGTTAGAGATGGCCTGCTCTGGCCCGTTCCTGACTCTGTTGGCAGCGGCAGGGTTGGGACCTGGGGGCAGGCCCCGCGATGCAGATCCCCTCGGGGCTCCTCCGATACGCTCATCCCTCTCATCTCCCGTCCTCCTCTCCCGATCCCCATCCTCAGCTGTTCGACTGGCACCCTGATAGGTGAGATCAGCCACATGAAAGCGATTCCGTTAACAAAATATAGCTTTGAATTAGCTGTGTTATATTGTAAGCCGTTTGGAAGCAAGATGTGTTTTAGCACTGTGATGGAAGAAAGTTAAGTGGCAGCTTGGCAACACAACAAACATCAATACTTCACTTTGAAACACTTTGTGAACTTACAAATTTGAGCATGTTCCAGTCAAAGACATAATCATAGGAGAAACCCTGACGGTGGAACAGATTCCTGAAGAGCTGTCGTAGGTAAGAGTAGTCTGGCTTGTCATCGAAGCGGAGCGAACGGCAGAAATTCAGGTATGTGGAGAACTCAGCTGTAGGAGAATATTTAACAAGCAAAACAGTAATGAGGAGAAACTCAGAATACACACAACATCAATCAAAACACAAAATCACAGCACCGCAGAAACAGCACTTACAAGGGTATCCTTTGCAAAGAACCTCAATGGGTGTGGACATTTTCTTCTCACTGATTCGTTCATACTTCTGTCTCTTGGTAGCGGCCTTGAGGCCCTGCCAGGGGAGGGAGCCCAGGTTGAAGTACATGAGGACATAGCCGAGAGACTCCAGGTCGTCGCGTCTGGACTGCTCTGTAGACAGAAAAGGGTGAGAGTGCAGAGTGAAAATCTGAAGGATGTTTGCTCAGTGCTACGACAAAAGATCCATTTTATTCAGTGTCTGTGGGTTACTGAGATGGGCACGTTCCCCTGCATGTTCTGCCAATCCCCATTGCATCTAGAAAATACAAAAAGGTGTTCCTGTGCTCGCTTCTTACAACAAGTAACTTGTATAGCCTGTTAATCAGACAATACTTGATGGTACATTCTTTTTATTTATTAAAAGAAAAGAAAAAGAAAAGCACTTGAACACTGTTTATATTAGGATTTCAAAAGTGGAAGCAAAGTATGGACTTCACACTTATTTACCGGATTGATTGATTGATTGAAGTAAGGTTGTAGTAAGGATACATTACACCTCCAGGTTATGGATGAATGTCATGCAGAGCGATATATCATCATAACAAGCAGAATTTTTGTTAGCAACATGACAAGGGCTAACACTCATTGAGCGAGATGCTAAAAAAAAAAAAAAAAGTAAATAAGTGGCATATCTTTTTTTTTTTTCCATTTTAACTAATCTTGCATGTATTTCTGTTTGCTTTTGTCAGGACTATCCATACTTTTAGACAACCTTTCCGCCATGGCAGTAGTACATAGAATTTAAACAAATCCCATCAACTCTAACAGGCTTTCCAGAAAGCTTTAACACTGGAGCTATAACAGAACTGCCTGACATTGTGTGTCTGTTTTCTGATGATCTAATCCAATGTTGTGCATGGGGTCCAGACCTTTCTGTCCCCCCCTATGTGTGAGTGCTCTGGTCTGTTATTTATAGTGATGTCTATAAGTCTAAAATTATGGTCATTGTTTTGTTTTGTCAAAAATGCCTTGCGATTTCTGCTGCAACCTAATTTCCCCACGGGGAGAACAAACCATGAAAACAACAAGTAACTAATCTAGCACCAGTTCATATAAAAAAAAAAAAAAAAAAGTAAGCAATTCAGATTTTTGTATATGCTCTAAGTGTATCTTACCAATTCCAAGATGTGTGTTAATGGAGGCGTAGCGCGCTGTGCCAGTCAGGTTTTTGTTCTCCCTGTAAGGAATGTGCTGGTGTGTGCGGGCATCGCGGTACTTTTTGGCCAGGCCAAAGTCAATGATGTACACCAGGTTACCCTTCTTGCCAAGCCCCATTAGGAAGTTATCAGGCTTGACATCCCGATGGATGAAATTCTTGGAGTGGATGTACTCAATGCGACTAATCTAAAAGAACATAGGTGAAACAAAGAGTGGTAAAATTGTCAGGTTCTGCAGCACACAACGTAATATACTTTGGTACACAGAAAGGAGACATTGGAGTAGGGGTGTCACAATACCAAAAATTCAGTAGTCGATGCCAATACCAGTAAAATAACACGATTCGATACCACGGTAAAAAGAAGATTTTCTAAGATTCCATGTACTTTAACTTGAAACATTAACTTCTTTATTAAAAAAAAAACATACAAAACATGTGCAACAGAGAATAGAACATAATAAAATGCAATGAATGGTCATAGTGCAACAACTAGACACATTCCAGACTTCCAGGCATCTTTTTAAAAGGTACAGTGAAAAACTACAGTGTTTCAGGTTTGAGTCCAAAAGGATGTTGTGACATCCCTACATCGGAGTGTGTCATGGTGACATGAATACACAACAGGGTCACATTTTACATGCCGTCCAACCAGCACTGTCCTTGTGTATTCTAATCAAGTTTAAGCCACAGAGCAACAGTAGGTGCACTCAAAACATCAATACCTTGAGTAAACTAAGGCATAAAAGGAGGACAAGGGAGGACAGCAGGATATATAAAGACAGGACAAGGGAAGGTGATGACCCCAAGGCTATAAGTGGAGAGTCAAACACCCATATAGAGGACTGACACAGCAACTTGGCTGCAGTTAGAACAAAAGGTGAGGAGTTGTGTTTGAGAGAGCTATGCATGAAATGAAGTATCTAGGCCAGCACAGTCTATAAAGAGGCTAGAATTATCACCAGAGCAGTGCAGACCAAAACATCAACAATCTTAAAGACGCCTTAGGGGAGTCATGTGCAATGTTTTTTTTTTTTTAATAGATAGAGCAGACACCTAGTCCAAAGTCAAGCAGAACATGCACATGACCTAATGAAATCAAAGACATCATGTGTCTGTAATCTTAAAACACAGAACGTTTCACACAGTGTAATCTTAACTAAAGGGATTGTGAAACCGTCCGGTCCTAATGCCTGGGACTTTACACAAGGGTTTGTGTCATACCATTTGGTCTGCCAGAAGCAGGACTGTCTTTAGGCTGAACTTCCGGGAGCAAAAGTTGAAAAGGTCCTCCAGACTGGGACCAAGCAGCTCCATCACCATCACGTTGTAGTCTCCCTCTGCACCACACCATTTTATCGATGGAATACCCACTAGAATACACACAGTCAGCATAAAGTTTGTTAAACCTGTTTTTACTAGTACACTGACAATTCAAAATCTGACATGAATTTTTTTTTTTGCATCAAATACAAATCTTTTCTTTTAACATAGTACATTTTGCTCAAGATGCTCAATTTCTTGAAAATGCCATGTGGTTTTACCTAAGATGGATTTAGATCGCAATTGGAAAAGATTAGTCATTCAGTTTTATTGTTAAAATAATTCATTGTTCATCTTTCCAGCAGGCCTAGCAGGGTGCACACTTCTATTATATTGCCAGGGACAAAACATTTGATAAGGAACGCTTTATTAAAGCCTGTCAAAGCAATATTCGCTTCTTACCTCCTCCTTGCATCATCTTGTAGAACTTGCTTTCAATGTGCAACTGTGGGTGTTTGGTCTTCACACATTCCAGCTTGATGGCTACCTCCTCACCAGTGGCAATGTTGGCACCTGGGGAGATGCACAAAAATACAAGCACAACTGTAAGAGCCATTGCTATTGCGCCAGCACCAGGAAAATTATGCATGAATATGAAGGAAAATCACGTTCGGTGCCCAGATAAGGACAGAAATTAAATGGTACAGTATGAAAAGAAAGACAGTCCAGAAATGTATGTGGAAAGATCCTTAACAGGGGAGACACATGAAAAGTTGGGTAAGACATGCAAAAACAAAAACGTTGGCAGTCTGTACTTACCAAGGTAAATGTCGCCAAAGGAGCCACTCCCTATCTTCCGCCCGAGCCGGTACTTGTTCCCCACTCTCAGCTCCATGGTTGCGAGTCACCACTGTTGCCAACAGATAAAATGAGAGGATTATAAGAAGGCAAAAGGACAAATAACCCCATGCTAGCTCATCTGGGCTATGCCACTTGTCTCTCTCAGCACTAACTCTGAAACATAGGATGAGTTGCTGTACAACTCAACTGAATTTAACTTATTTCCTCAACTTTCTCCAAGAGTTATCATGAGGAAAGGTTTTGTCAAGTGTGTCAGCTGCTCACATGATGATCCGTCATTCCCAGACATACTGAACTGGCAATGTGTTTGTGTGAGAATGCAGCCGGAGCAGGACTAGTTGATCAGCAAACAGCTGTCTGGCCTCCAGAAACACACATTTAGATTTGTAGGACGCGATAGTGGCAGTGAGGTCAGCAAAAGCAGGGAAGCAAGGAGAAATAAATACGGCAAAATGAGGGCTACCTAGAAATGCTAGTTGCCACTTGACTGAGACACACACACACACACACACGCACGCGATACTGGAGCAGGATCATCATTTATTTAGTACGCTCTCTACCACGCCACATTGTGCAGCCACTGCAAAAGCAGGACTAAGCTCTCCACTGTTCTGTACTAGCACTGCCAAGGGAGGGAAGGCATGAGCGGCTGCGGAGCGCTGGCGGGCTTTATCTGTGTCAAGGCCCTCAGACAATTCTGTGCAATGAACTTCAGAAAGAAAAGTGCTGCCGAGAACGTATCAACTCAGAGCAGCCTTAATCATAAAGATTTGCCTTTTCTTCACTAATTTGGGAACACTAGATGGACAAACAGTGCCCTCTATAGCAACAGTGGTCCCTCGTTGCAAATGTAGCACTGCTGCATCTTCAAATTTCAACACTTCCAGCCATGTTACCTATTGTCAATTTTATAAGGCAATATGAACCGGCCCATATTACTGTTACTGCCTCAATAACAATCCCCTTATATAAATAGTCTCATGACAACTGCAAAACAACGCATTTTAAGAAACCTCAGTTTCACGTAGGGGTGGGGTAAAAAAAACAAACGATACAGCATCGTATTGAGATGTTTCCGCCAAGTATCGATCTTTTATTATGTCTTGGTCAGTTTGTTTGCTTGATAATCACATTTTTTCAGCAATGAAATTGAAGTGAGATGAACAAATATAGAATTATTTTTCCTTTTCAGATAAAACAGATGTAGACAAAGTTTCCTTTTGGGGACATAATTTGAAAATGTAAAAAAAAATTGAAAAAATATTGCAATATGTTTAAAATTGCAATAATATTGTAACATAAGTATCTATTGATATCGTATCATGAGGCCTCTGGCAATTCCCACCCATAGTTTCGTGGATATGCGAACTCATGTTAGCAGGGCCAGTCCTCTGCATCCAGTCTCCTTTCATCCAGAACCTCTTTTAGTTCACAACATAAATTAACCCAGAAGTTACTTTCCTTGATTTCCAGTTGGATTAAAAGAAGAGCTGCAGACACAAGGTCTGTTCTAAAGACTACTTAAACAGTGATGCTGGCTGACGTACTATCATCTTAGATCATCTGAGCCTTGTTTAAAAGGTGAACTCAGGTCAACCTCAATACAACATGCATTGCATGGCCCATTTCACGTGAAAACATCAACTGAAACAGACATGTTGTAAGATGTAGGCCCTAGACCTTGTCAACTCTTTGATGAGGACAACCTGCCATAGTGGATGTGATGGAGGCAGATGGATTTGGGTTAATAAAGGGTTAGGTTTCATTACACCAAGAGGGTGTCTCATGTGCTGCCGCCAGGGACCAGATTTACGGAGCAACATTAATCACAAGGCTACACAGTAAGTGCCATTGATAAATTGCGCGGTACAGGAACTGTGACAGACACACAATTTTAAACCACACAGTGTTTGTTTTTTAACTGCAATACTGCATAAAAGACTGTGTTCTTGTGGTTCTCACTTACATGTACTCTCGTGATCATTCTAAAAAAAAGCTTAGTATTGCAAAGACGCATCATGAAAACTATGTGAAGAATACATTTGATTCTTAGAACCTTGTTTCTAAGGTGGCCTGTGTGACGTGAAGCAAGTGTAATTGGCCTACTATTTGCAATTAAACGCACTATGTGCTATTATGGCAGTGAAGGTCTACAGGACAGTGGACTGGTTAACAAGTTACATTACATATCTGCTGGTTAGGAGCAAGTCAAGGTCCTGAGGAGGTATACTGTCTATACATCATTATAAAGTCACTTGAATTCCAAGTGTGAAATGTTTCTTCATATGATATCACACTACAAATAAATTGTCATACATGGCGGTGACACAAAAAGACCTCTTTGGGACAGAAATCCAAGGACCAGAGACCCAAATAAAGAGGATTTCACAGTCACATGAAAACTGCTACGCCTCTAACACTGGCAGCTGTCACTCTACAATCAGCTTGTGTGTTACAGACCCGAATCTAAATGCATGCATTAATACAAACAGGACTTGCAAAATTAAGTTACAGTTTAATATATTTTAAACGGTGATGTCCGACTAGGTTCCTCTTTCCTGGTTGCAATTTGAGGAGAAGAAAGGCAGCTATGATTTAACGTTACGTTACTATATTTGCAACAACTACTATTACTACTAACTGTTATGTTGTTTCAAAAGACTAGCTTGCGTGCAGGCGCTTTAAGTAACATTAGCTAAAGTACCAACCGAAGGCATTTAACGTTACGTTAGTTCACTGTTAGCTGCTAAGAGTACGTTAAGCTAGTAGAAATACGATAACCGAACCGTGATACGTAGATACTGCACCATGACTATTTTCGAAATTAAAGGGAGCTTTAAACGTTTATGCTATATTATACTTCGCCACATTTTGTATTATAGTTATAACCGCACCCATTTATGTACTGGACTAGCTTGTGTAGATAGCCATCCCTACAACTCGCCCCCTCCCCCCCTCTTGTAAGCTATGTATACGAGACTCTGATACGGCCGAATCAGGTCCCTTTTCCCCCTTGGTTTCTTCGGTTCCGCGACCCACCACTCACCCGATATTGGGTTCGTCCGAGAGCTGGTTCAGTGGAGGTTCTGATCCGATAGTTGTCAGTCGGACAGGGGCCTGGACTGAAGAGGATTGGAGCGGATTCTGGCGGCTCTCATACCCCCAGCTCTTTGCTCTGTCGTCGGTTGCACTCCCTGTTGATAGTCCCTGAGAAGCTTCAGCAGCACTGACGGCCGTTCTCTTTACTCGAGTCTGTCTCCCCCTCTCGCTTATTACTTAACAACGCGCCTGTTCACAACGTCGATGATGTCATTCTCTGGACGTCAGGACACAGTCATTAAAGGAAAACGTCACACATTAAATGCTCCTTCTTCTATAAATGTGACCTTTCACTTACCAATAAGATTTAGCAAGTAGACATCAAAATTGTACACAATATACTATATTCTACAAAAATTAAATTCTTAGATATTGAAAACAAACCAAAATCGCTTAGCATTTATTTTACCATTGTATATATTCAATTACTGTTTGGACTCGCATTAAACATGATATGTATCACAATATCAAAATGTAATTTATATAAATAATATAATTTTACATTTCGAACATAAGAAATGTAACATTTAATTTGAGTTAAATTAAGTTTTACTTAAATAAATGCAAAATAACAAATGTTAACCCTTATTTTCCTGCCTTTTTATTTGAAATCAAGCAATATATTAAGACTCTCAAACTCATAAAAAAAGTAACTAAACTATTCAACTGTACAGTAAACTCTTAAAAGAATTATGTATTTTGTTTTGTCCGACATAACTTTGTATGATTTAAGTTTATTTATCCCCATTTTATATATATATATAAATATGTATATATTTATATATATATATGTATGTATATATATATATATATATATATATATATGTGTATATATGTGTATATATATGTATATATGTACATGTATATATATGTACATGTGTATATATATATATATATATATATATATATATATATATACACACATGCAGTTTGCAAAGTAAATCTGGTCGTATTGGTTGCATTTATCATGCTAGTAAAACTCATAACATGCTATGTCTTTAAATAATAATTGTATTTTTCTTGTGATCATTAAACTTTGTCTATCAGTTGGTACATACCAATCGTCTCTCAGATGGTGCCCTGGGGAGCAAGATATCCCACTTTCCCATCACTCAGGTGGCTGGCTATAGCTGGGCATACCTATTTTGTTCACAAAATCTAAGGCCAAAGACATCTGGGAGTTTCTTAAGTGTCCTAAAAATGTGGTTTTGTTCAGTGGGCTCAGCCTGGTTATCAGCACATATGTGAAATGGTCCTGTCACATAATGTTAGAAAATAATCTTTTAACTCTATAGAAAATACACATTTTTGTTGACAACGGTATTTCCACTTGACACAAAAAAACCAAACAGCTTCAGAGAAGGTAACTGATTTCATACAGTAAGCAGTGGCCTACTGTAGCATGACGTCGGTGTTAAATAGGATTGGTTTGTTGTGGATAGTAATGAGAGGGTGACAGATGGACACACTGGCTTGTTTTTCTGTGGCCGTCTATGAACTGCCTTTACGCCTATTGTAAAATATTTGTCATGCTCCCAACTGGAACATGCACAAAGCAGTTTCACCGTCAACATATTGTTCAGGGCTTAGTGCTGCATACAGTATGCATTATCACAGACTCGGTTACACTGTGAAAGAACACGTAAGGGGCAGTTTCAAAGTAGGATTGGTTTATTATTAACCACCGTCCAGAAACATTCACACAAACAAAAATGACCACAAGGACAATTTTAGAAGCCAATACTTTCATCTTTATTAATCTTGTTCTCATTTGTTTAAATAAATTTTTCCTTTGTAAAATCTCATAACGAAAACACTGAACAGGAGTGTTAAAGCCTGTCTTAATTTAAAACGAATACACAACAGAACATTAAAAACGTACGGTAACTCTCTGCATCTGTAAACAACCCGTCCCACCCCTCCCTCCCACTCCACACAGTTTGATAAGATTTGGCATGTCCATTTACTCAACGCATATGCCTTCAGCTCTTTGTATCATTAAAATGTTCTTTTATTATTGCAGGTCGGACAATAAAAAAGACAAGTCTGCTAAAAAAAAAAAAACTTCAAATGAAAAGGAAAAAAAAAGCATTAGTGCCAATATTTCTTAACACACAGTCAGCAGTATACCGAATGCACTCAAAACATTTTTGTATAGACCTTCTGTATAGTAAGCAGCCTTGCCCACATTATGACAGGCAGTAACATGCGCACACACACACATAATCCTTACATTCACACAGACACACGCACAAAAACTGGGGTGGTTTAATCCACTTACTTGGTCTCAGTCTCACTTATACTCATGTCCATATAGTGTGTATGACACTGCCCACAGTATCGACACATGGAAAAATGCAACATAGCCTCAAACTGCCAGCAATTTAACATTTATCACTGCAACAGTAACAAACATGTTCAAGAGAGAATAACAGAGAAAGAGTGCGTGAGATACAACAGTAGGAGGTCAGCATTTTGAAAACAGAACAACAACATTTTCCAATATTTTCACTGTTCAAAAATTAAAACCATACATACAAACCAAAAAAAAAAAAAAAGATGAAACTTAACATACACAGTAATATACAGTTCTGTTTTCAATCAGAGCTGTTTGCATGTGTTTGGATTCTGTCTCCGTTTTTCTGGGGACGTGAATACAAACTGCACTTCAACCTCACATCATGTAGTAGTTTTAAGTTCTCTTATACGATGAAGGTAATGCTGTTTACAGTGCCCATCTGTCTGAAGGCTTGTCTGTATTTGGTGTGTGCATGTATATGTAAATCTGTTGAAAAGTCCCCTATTTACTAAGCACATTGCAATCCAGTCAAGTCTTTGAGACCAACTGACTTTTCATTCTTTTTCAGGTTTCAAGTCTAAGCAGTTGAAATCTTCATCTGTGGAAAAAGGCTGTATACACATCTAACAGTCCCTGCATTTGTTTATATAATAGCTTAAGTCTGGCCACGAGAATGTGTGTAAGCATGTCTCACATTTCGGCTTGATGTGTGTGCACATTAATATGCAAGTATGCACATGTGTATATGTGTATTACATTAATATGCATACCATGTAAATGTGTGTGTGTGCTATAGTAAGTACATATGTATCCCAGTGTATTTTTTTTATCAGTGTGTCTAAACCTACACGTACAAATCTCATCAGATGGAATCAGCTCCTCCCCCTAGCAGGTCGCCAGGCAACAATGCGGCAGGGCTGTCCATTTGGTGCCTTTCCTCCATTTGCGGTGCTCCCCACAGGCTGCTGCTGCTGCTGCTGCTGGGGTATCCCGCACTCATGCCCCCCCAAAGCCCAGACCTCCCAGAGTCTATAGCCCCGACACCTCCTCCCTCCCCTGCCCCGTTGGTGCTCCACTGGGAAAAGATCCCCAGCCCAGGTCCTTGGGCTGAAGAGGTTTCCGAAGGACTGCCTGTACCATCGAGGCTCTGCCAGGCAGAGCTGGAGGACCTCCCACTGCCTAGACTCGCTCCTCCACTTTCCCCTCCTCCACCACCATTTCCATTTCCACCTGAAGTTGTGCCCGCTGCTGCCCGCTCATTCCCTGGGGAGTTACCGCCACTGCTGGCCACAGCTGTGCCTGTTCCAGATGAACCCTGCGTCCCACCTGCTGCTGACCCTCCTGAGCTGCCCCCCTCGGCCCCTCCGGCCTGGGAATGTGCAAAATAGCGTGCAACTTCTTCATCACTCACAAATTCCGCCAGGATTGTGGTGTTGCCCAGAACACACCTGAGAGGAATTTACAAGACAAGGCTCTTTAGATCAACAGAAGCATGTTTAATGTTAAGTATGTGTATTAGTGAGGTTGCAGGTTAACCTACATGTGCAGTGCGCCCTGCGCCTTGGCTGCTTCCTGCCGGCTGCTGTAGCGAATCAGAGCGCTGCCCTGCGTCAGGCCGAGGTGGAAGGTCAGCAGGGGGCCATGCTGCATGCAGATAGTCCTTAGCGTGGAGCCATCAATCTACAGAATCCAGAGTCAATCATTATTAGGGACAGGTAAAGGTTAGGGAATGTAGGAAGTTATGCAACATTTACATGTATGAAGAACTGAGTATTAATAAATCACAGGAGACTGTACACTGTGGCTATATCAGTCTGTAATTCTGTCACACTTATAGTGTGATATACAGGTTGTAAAAGATTGCGCCGCACAAGCACCGAGGTAGGCCAAATACATTTTTTTTAAACATGCTTTTCCCAGAGCAGTCTCATGCAAGTGTCATTGTGTAAGCCCTAATTGATTAAATGGCTCATCCAACTTCACAATCCAATTACAGCTGGGTCACGCATCATCCCACTCATTTGCATAAGGCAGACTGAAGGGGAATACAGTTGAGTATAGTGATTTAATGTTTTTTAATTCAAACCCTGACCAATCTGTCTGAGCAGCTGTGTTACTTTGTCGCCATAATCAATTCTGCTGTGATGAAAGGTTGAAAGAACATTTTATTTCTACATTGCTTGCACAGCATACTCCTGTTAAATCTTTTCCTCACCTCTTCCGCTCTATATTAGCTTATAGAGAGCAGGTTTACAGGTGGTGACACTGTTAGTGGTACAAAATCCCTGGAAATTTTATTTTAAGGATTTCCATCTCTCTCAACCGCTCTCACTCCTTACCTGAGGGGTCAGGTTGCTCAGCAGCAACCAGCAGCTGCCTCTGGAGGCAACGCCATCGCTCCAAGCAGAGCCTATTTAAAAAAAAAAAAAAGAGAGAGAGAAGAGACAAGAAAGAAACAATAAGTGAGGACGTCATTGCTTATTACAAACACCATGAATACGCTAAAGATTTACTTAGTTACAAAAAGACAACTTTTATGGTACGTTTCATGATACCGTAATAAGACCTGATTCTTCATTTCACTCTTTTTTTAAAGATTAGTTTCTTGGGGCTTTTCCCTTTATTCAAAAAGGAGAGTGGATAGACAGGAAAGGGGGAGAGAAAGAGGGGATGACACGCAGCAAAGGGCCGCAGATCGGATTCAAACCATGGGCGCTGCAAAGGACTCCACCAACATGGGGCGCACGGTCTTACTGGATGAGCTAGAGGACGCCCCATCTTTATATTACTTTTAAGAAGCGTTTCCTTTATACATTAGTTAAGTATTAGTTGACAAATGGTAATAAAATGTTCTAAAGCTTTTCCTGTAAACAGCACAAATGTACCTGGCACAAATCTCGACTCTTGATTTATCCCGCTCCCTCCCCAACTCCGGGCCAACCGGGGGCCTCCGCTACCCCATGGGGAGGGTGCGGCCTGCTTCTGATTGGTTAAGCCAGGAGGGGGGCGTGGCAGCTGTGAGCTGTTGCGATTGGTCTTCCACAACTTGTTTTGTCCGATGGGCTCTGGGGGCCAGCTGGGCTTGTACTCAGAGTACTTTCCTGAAGAGGAAATGGGGAGGTGGGAGAAAGGGGGGAAAAAGGAGTTTTGACAAACAGACCACAGAAATGGGAGAAGAGAGGACGCAGCACATCGAACAGCTTTGGCAGCTTTTTGGAATAGGCATAACTTGTAGGCTAGTACAGCGCAAAACACAATTTTAGTAACAGAACGAAAAGATATTGCAAATAACTAATACCTAATACGATGAATGACATTTAAAAAATGCAAAAATGCAAGTGCAACATGTCAAAATAAAATGAATAAAAACAAATACCTGTGCTGTGTGCATTGCTGAGGGGGCTGTCTGAGGCACTGTAGGGCCAGGCACCAGGTGAAGGCAGCGACGTGTTGAGGGAGGCGTTTGGCCCTACAAAACAGTACAAGGTGATCTCAAAGTAACACATTCTGTGATAAACAAGACAAGGCAACCACAGTCCAACATATATGCTCATCAAAATATTTGACACGTTCAGTCAAATACCTATGTTGTCTCGCAGTAACTGGTGGTCAGAGTCATTGAGGCTCGGGGGTCCTGGGGAGCCAAGAACACTACCAGGGGTCATGTAAGGGTCAGACTCTGGGTCTCCACTGCTTTGGATCCCCTTCCAGGGGACGCCGGGCTGGAACTCTGTCAGACGAAAACAGAAAACGTATTGATCGATTGAAATTACGTGTTATATAAATTTTTTAAACCAAACAAATGTAACCAAAATCCTTTTGTGGTCCTGTTTGTTGTTGTAGTTTAATCTGACATTTGTACATATTGGGTGGCTATAAAATTAAGAGGAAAGTAATTAGTTTGTTCTTTTCTTTGGCATTACATGAAAATGGCACAATAGCTTCTGAAATAGAATAGTATTTACTAAAATAAACATGTGGCTTCATGCATATTTGAGCCTATCTTGACATTACCTTTTTTTTTTTTACAGTTTACTTTAATCCTAATTTATTGCCCTTTGGTAACTCGTAGCAGAGAAAGGCATTTTCACCTGGAGGCCAGCTAGATGTGGCAGGTTTGTTCCCCATTTTACTCCCAGGGGTCCGATGCCAGTTGTCTGCAGAGCCTTGAGGGGGAATCCCCACACCATCACTGCCAAGCATTTCATACTGGGAGTAAGGGGATCCTCCTCTCACCTTTAAAGGGCCTGGGGACAGCACACAGAAGGGGAAATAAAGTCAAATTGACTGACGTGAATATTACTTCCTCGATTTGCAGTGGTTCATTCGAATACACTGGATGAAGGTGATTGCCAACGCAGTCGAGAACAGATTGACTACATCCTGGGTGTGCTTTCCCACGTCTGAATTTTGCCTTTCCAAAAATCATGTTCCAAACCACCTGTTTACCTACCATTCTTGTGAAGGGTTGTCTCAGGGGGAGATGGAGCTGGGGAGTGTCCCTCCATCATCCATTTGAAGCGGGATTGCTGTCCTCCTGTGTCCTTCATCCCACCCATCATGGAGCTGAGCTCCAGTCCTGACAGGTTACCACCAGGGGCAAGCCCTACCAAGCGGAACAACACAAAACGTTCATTAGCACATTACATTCAACTTATTTATTTTTTTTTAAACATTATTTTTTGGGCATTTTTAGTCCTTTATTGACAGAACAGCTCAAGAACTGAAAGGGGAGGGGGAGAGAGAGAGAGAGAGGGGGAATGACATGCCTCCCGCTCTACCAACTGAGCATGACATGTATCTATGACGTGGTTCTAAAATGCTACTTTGGCAGCCTAATAAACACCACTAAAAACCATACAACTTCAAATCGCACACTAGTTTTATTTAGTGTTATCTATACAGCTGCATTACATCTAACCAAATGGAGTCTGACCCACTGGTTGAACTCACCAGAGTACATCCCTTGAGTTTTGGCATGAAGGTCTGATAAGGCCCCCCCCATTCCAGGATGTGAAAGGGGGTCTACCATGGGCTGTTTGGACAGGCCTCCTCCCAGGTGAGAGGGGGACAGTTTGGAGCTCCCTCCTCCTGCTGCTGTTGCTCCTCCAACTCCACCCTGCTGATGCTGTCTCTGCTGCTGCAGAATAGCCATAATCCTTGCCAGCTGAGAAAGACAAGATTTAAGAAAATAAATCACTTTCAGAATAACTCATGTAAAGTACCGTTTTTGCAACAGCAGAGAAATACAACAGTAATGGTTGAAGTCCTGATCATAGCGCATTGTATGGTAAAGCATATGATCATGCTCACCTGCTGTGGGTCAGGCTGCTGCCTGAGAGGCTGAGGCTGAGGGAACTTCCTCTGGTTCTGCAGGAGCTGCTGTTGCTGCTGCTGCTGCTGCTGTTGTTGTAGCAGGAGCTGACAAGCCTGTGGGTTGGTGGTGACAAAGAATATATAGGCTAGTGCTCAGATACAGACACTCTGAGCATGTCACTAGGGGGTAGGTTATTACAAGTCACAATGTATTTTTAAAATAATCTAGTACAGAGTTAAACAAAGACAGTTGTAGACTGTAGACTGTTGTACAAAACAGACAGTAATGAAATATTTATTTCAATGTGATGATCTAACATTGAGTCACGTACCAGATGGAACTGCTGCATGTGGGGGTAAATGTTGCTGAGCATTGCTAGCTGCTGTGGGGAAATCTGAGGAGGGAACACTCCTCCACCAACACCACCGACCCCTCCGACACTTCCAACACCTCCTACTCCTCCTCCAACCACTCCACCCACACTGCCACTAGGTGAGGGCATCTGCTTCAGCATAGGACCCGGCACCTGCATGTCACAGGAATTGTATGTATACTTTTTGTATAGCTGCTGATACAGACACTTGATGAGCACCATAACACCTTATTCACAGATGTGTAGGCTCAAACTATTGACTAGGAACAAAGAATCTCGCACACTCTCCAGTCTTGGTTGAGATGGGGGCTCTGTATATTAAAAAGGGGTTCTTGTTAAGATATATTTCTTTTGTGTTTTCCATGTTGATGTGAATGAAAATGAGTAATTTGACTATTAGGCTTCTTTTTTTCTCTTTTTCCACTTTTTGAAGAGACACTACACTATGTTGTACAATATTGGACTGATTGCCTGATCTAATGTCCCTAGAGGTGAACCTACTTTCTATGTATATTTACAATTGGAGGCACTCAGCATCATGTTTGTTTCTATATTTGGCGAGCTCATTTGTATGTACTTTATAGCAGATATGTTGGCAGCTTTTTCTCAGGTGAGAGCCTACAACCTATATATGTATTGTGTGGTTCATCTATGTAAACTTCACCTAATGAGGATCTGAGGACCAAACATTGTTAAAGTGAGGACAAGTGATTTTTTGCTTTTTGTAAACTGTAAAGCTTGTTTTCCTAAAAGAAATCAGGTGTTGATTTATGTATTGATTGAAATGTGTATACCCGCAAAGCAGAATCCAATTTTGAATTTAACGCTTCAAGTTGCAACAAGTGTGTTGCTGATACAAGATGTCTGATAAACAAAAAGCTGAGGAATGCTGTGAAAATAAAACAATTATATAAACAGTTTATATTCAGTACACATCATAAACCATGTGAGAGACAAGGCGATCAGGCAACGTTATGGGCAATATTCAATTAGTAGTGAAAGTCACACAAGTGTGGTTGTGTGAAATGGGATTAATGCTTCTGCAGAGGCTCTATGCAGAGCTTTCGCCGTAGCCTGTGTAAGTGGACTGAAGTTTTTACTTGTGTGTTGGTGTCTGCTTTGACCTCTTTAGCAGGGCCGGTGTGTGTGTGTGCGTGGGTAGTGTGTGTATAGCAAGTGGGAGAGTGACGGGAATTAGATTCGGAGCGAGTACCGACTCTAGAGGCATAGTGGGAGAAACAAAGTGTCTCCCCTGTGCTTTCTGACCACGATCGGAAATCTGTAGCAGGAAAAGTTAACCCTCTCCTTGCTTTCATGTTGATTATTGAGAAGGAGAACCCAGAAATAAGTAGGGGCAAATGCAACGCTGCCAAGCGGACCAATAGCAGTTGTTGTGGTCTTTGTCGTCGCAAAGTGTAGTTATATGAGAAGTGCGCGTTAGGCTATGGGGTAGAGTCCGATGTAGGGTCCATATCTCCACGTACCTACCCACGGCATCGATTTAACGTGGAAGTATAAATTGACTATAACCCTTTCCCTTTGGTTTACATTAATCATAACTAAAAACATCAGAGACAAAAACGACAACAACCAACCTGCGCAGACAGGAACTGATGAGGCACTTGAGCACGTAAACCCTGGGAGGGGTTCATTGGATGCAGGCCAGACTGGTGCATCCCTCGAGGCTGAGGCATCCCTCCGCCACTGCCAACAAACATCCCATGGCCACCCATCTGGAGAACAATGAAGAGAATGCAATGTCAATTGTGGTAAGTTCTCATATCATTGTAATTTCTTCACTTAAGTCCTTAAGTTAGCACAACACAACCATGTAGCAATGTTATAAAAGTAGAAATAATACAAAATGGTAGGTCTGTATATTAAAATATATATTGCTTTATTAAAAATAAAGTTGTCCTCCGAAGGGGGGAGGGGTGGTAAAAAAAATTGGAACGTCTGTAAAGTGACTTAATAGTAGTTGGCTGAACCTGGCACCTGATCCGTTTTTGGCTATCCTGACCCTATCCATTCGAGATCAGTGCCTAACTTCAACCATCTTTGCACATGCATGGATCAGGTTTCCGTTAATGCAGCCACATGCACTTTAAACAGACTCATACCTTTTCACCATAAGGCCCCATGTCAGCAGGACCCATGTCTTTGGAACTAGGCATACGATAACCTCCTCCACCTCTTCCCCCCCTCCGCATCTCTCCGTTATAGTCAGTTATTCCTCTCTTGTCTCCTTCCATCTTTTTGTCAAGACTTGGGTCATCACCCTACAAAACAAAAAAAAGTCATGAACCCAATCGTTAAAAGAGCCCTCCTTGATAATCCCTCCAACATAACATCAATATGGGTGACAGGTTTTGATTAAAAGTTTTATCTTTAGGTAGAAAACAGCTGCAATAAGACATAAGTCATGCAACTAAATCATCAATAACACATTACAATTACTGTTTCCATTAGCTAGAAATATTAAGATTAGATTTTTAGTAGTTTTACCAGAAGACCCATGTTTGAAAACTGGCGTGAAACAGGATTCATCCAGCTGTCCCCTCCTCCACTCTATAGGAAAGAAATTCAAACATTAAAGAAAAAATTTAGAAAAAGTGCAATGACAACATTGAGGACTAAACAAAAACAACTACACACTACAATGAACCAAGCAAGACAACTGAAATTTGTTTTTGTCTGTCCTAGAACGTCCTTTACCCTACCTTGAGGTTGCCTCTCTTTCCTCCATGAGACTGACCCCAACCTCCAGAGTTGTAGGAGGAGCTGTTTCCTTGGGAACCAGAGCTGTTCCAGACCCCTCCGCCACCATCATCTTCTTCGTCCCAGCTGGGGTGACGGGAGGCTGCAACAGAGCCCTCTCCCTTCCCACTCCAGCTTTCCATTGACTTCGTGCCTGCAGCAAAACCAAAGCAGATGGTTATAACAATGTTGGCAGTCATTTCTCTAGATTTCCATTGTAACTTGTGATTTAAAAAAATGCTGAAACCCTTATGAATTGAGAGATGTGTAATGCTGCACCGTGTCACAAAATCATAGTGAGCATAAACATTTAATATGTAGGTTTTTGTAATATTTTGAAATACACACATTTTGTCTCTTCTTACCAGGTTTACCAGGGTTGGGTGAAGGGTTCCTCCAGCCAGAAGCTTTGCTGGGTTCCTCTGGATCACCCCAACCTGTTGCTGAATCTGACGACTGGCTCCAAGAAGTTGTACCATTATCCACAGATTGTGCACCTCCTCCCCACATGCCAGGACCTGGACATTGATGAAATTGAACACACATTTAGAATGTGCAAAAGAAAGAAAACAACTTACTTAAACAACTTAAATGTGTTATTCTGATCACAAGAGTCAGCAAAGTCAATAATGTTTAGATATGGCAGACATTGCAGTTACTAAAATAACTGGTGATTGCAGATTACAGACAATTTGCAATACTTAAACAATCACTTCAAATGCTGATGCTGTATCTACTTTGGTTGTAGCTTGCCAAATGCACACTCATTTGTAATAATACAACTTCTGCTTACCCACTGCAGCATTGCCAGGGTTTGCATCCCTGCTGTGCTGCATCCCCTGCTGCCTCCTAGGTGGTTGTTGGATGGATGGTGGTGGGGCCTGCTGACTGTGGCTTTGACCAGGCGTAGCACTCTTTTTGTCCCACAAATTTACATTCTTGCTTTTGTAGCGGGTTGGATCTCCCCAGGCTGAAGTGCCATCATCAATTTCCATTTTGCGACTGATGGACTGAGGGGAGGGCTCTTCCCAGCCACTGGGCTCCAGGGAGTCACCCCCACCCCCAGAGATTTGTGGGATTGGGCCGGAGGTCCAGCCTGAACTTTGGTTCTGATTCTTGGATGGTGGACCTCCACCTCCAACATTGGACCGGCTATTCCACCCTCCTTGAATGGGACCTCCTTGTGGCTGCTGGCCCTGTGATTGGTGCTGCTGTTGATTTGGGGCTTTCATTGGTGCCACTTGGCTGTTTGGTATATGTGCTGTTGCTGTGTGGGGCTTGGAACTCCCCCAGTCCTGGTGGGATTTGCCTCCACCGACATCTCCCCCTCCCCACCCTCCTCGCTGAGATCCCCCTTCATCCAAATGACCCCAGGAAGACCCCTTCTCATCAGAGTTGCTTACACCTCTGTTTCGCCCATCTCCACACCCGCCACCAGGTATAGAGTCCCTCTGTACCCTGTCTCCTCCTCCACACTGTCCTCCCCAATTACCTGACTCCCCTCTTCCAGTCCCCTTCCATCCCCCTGTCCCTTTATCCTCTGGACCATCTGCCCACCCACTACCCTGCTCTCCAACTTCTTTCCAGTTCCCTCCTCCGCTGCCTCCTCCTCTGTGATCACCCCATTTTTTTTCTTCAGTCCCCCATCCTTTGCCCTGGTTTTCAGGTGGGAGATCCCCCCAGCCTCCAGCTGCCTTCCCCTGGTTGCCCTCAGCATCTTCTTCTGGCGTTCCTGGCTTTCTTATAGTGCTACCAAGCATGCGAGGACCACAGGTGGACTGTGCAGCACCACCATCCCAGCCATCCCTCATTGTAACAGGGCCAGAGTTCAGGCTGGTTGTGTGACTGCCAGCCGATGGATCGTTAGTTATTGAACTGGTGTTAGACGGGTACCCAGGGCTGCGATTAGTGGTAGTGTTCATGGTTGCTGATGAGAATGTAGAGGAAGATGAAGTGCTTCTTTCATTTCTCTTTCTTACTCCTGTTGTGGTGTCCAGGTCCCAGGCCACATTCTGCCGAATCTGGGTCTGCCCCCACCCCGTATTAGACAGAACCCTGGGGTCCAGGTCAGATCGATTGAGCATGCTGAGTAAGGCCACATCAGCATTGGAGTTCTGGTCGGAACGTTGGTGTACAAACGAGGCTCGCTCCTGCTTATGCACGCTGCCATCACTCTCTCCTTCACCACTTCCAGCTTTGGACCCTCCTCCAGTAGAGGATGAAGGCGGTTCACCGACAGTGCTTTCAGTCTGCCCTCCCCCTCCTTCACCCCACTCCCCGTCCTCACTTTCCATCCCTTTCTGATTGTCCCAAGCTTTTGTCATAGTTGCAAACTTTGGTGAGGCAGAGTCCTGCAAAACGCTGCCACCAATACCTACACTGCCTCCACTACTACTGCTGCTGCTCCCATCTCCTCCTCCTCCTATTGCTAAGTTACTCGAACTTACACCTCCCACTATGCCACCCCACTCTGCTTCTGAACTGCCTCCTTCCCACGCTCCCTGAGATACCGCTGGGGTATTTGAGCTACCATCATTTCCCCTACCCCACCCTGTCCTGTCACCCTGGCTTCCAAAGCCCCACACATTCCCTTCCGGCCCCTGAGCTCCAGTCCCTCCTCCACCCCATCCATCAGCCTGTGAGGCACCTGCACACAGGTCAGAGGACACTGGAGGCATGGATCTCCAAGAAGAAGAGGCAGCAGAGGAGGACGATGAAGAGCCAGAAAGATGACCACTCCTTTCTCCTTCAACACTTGCACAGTCCTTCTCAATGACACCTTCTTGATTTGGTCCTGCTCCTCTTGCTTCCCCACCTGAACCCAACTCTGGCCTCAGGGTTCCTAAGTGCTGCTGCTGTTCTCCACTCCTGGCTCCCACAGCTGTCTCAGTGTGCTGCTGATGAAGACCAGTTTGATTCATAGTTGAAAAAGAGTGAGTGGTGATGAGAGTGGTGCTGGCAGAGAACGAGGAAGCTGAAGTAATGGACGAGTGTAGTGGTAGGCCATCGCTAGCTGAAGATGATGTCCCACCCTGCACCAGGGCAGGCCAGGCGGAGGGGTTCACATTGGGGTTGAAATTGGCACCAGGGACACTGCTGCTGCCACCCACAGGGCTCTCCTGAGGCCCAGGAAGAAGATGGGAGACTTTGGAATTGTAAAACGCTGCTGATCCTAGCCCTGCCTCCCCCTGAGAGGAGGTGGAAGAGCCCCACACACCACCACTTGACTGAACACATTCATTAAGCGAGGAAGAGAAGGAAAGAGGAGAAGAACGAGGTGAGGAAGGATTGTCCATGTTCCCTGCTCCTCCTCCTCCTACTGCTCCCCCCTTCTGCTGGATGTTTTTCTCATTCCATGAGGCACTACTGTTGTTGTTGTTACCAGGGCAGTCTTGCGCCTGCACCCTTCCTCCTCCAGCCCCGTCAGAACTCAATTTGGCCACTCCTAGGATGCTAGGCCAATCCCCCAGGTCTGTCCCATCCACAATCACCTTACCGCAGCCCTGAGAAGAGGACTGGCTGCCAGAGCCTGCCCCCCATGTGGAATTTGCATAAGTTGAAGTAGTAGTAGTAGTAGTAGAAGTAGAAGAAGACGACAGAGCAGCGACACATAATGAGGATGAAGAGTTGGGGGGTGAAGTGGAGGATAAACCCAGGTTGGAATCTATATTGACAAAATTGAGACCATTCATTTAATTGACAATTTAAGCATTAACAAAACTAACAACTTGCAAAACATACCAACTGGTAGACCCATTACTACAGATTTCTAATCAGTACAGTGAACGCATTACACTGTTGTCATATAAAACTTTACAACTACAGTTTTAGTTATTTTATAGTCAATTGATGGGTTGTATGCTGTTGTAAAATCATTTTCATGGTTGTTTGATGAACTGAAATGCAAAGTGGCATTTCTAAACTTGGGTTGAAATGTGGTATTCAGTGGATTACATATCAAACGTGATCATCTTTTTTGTTCTGACACATTTACCCACCTGTGCCTCCAGCTGTGTTTGCATTGGGGTTATCTGCTTCCTGTGAGGAAAGAGATGGGGCGGCTACCCAGCCACTGCCTCCTCCAACCCCTCCAGCAGCCCCATCACCTCCGCCTCCCCCCAGCAGCATGGAGGACAGCGGTGGCTGGCCCCTCTTCAGTAGCACTTTATGGTCCTGCTGGCAGCGAAATCTTGGTGGAACCTCTCTGGACATGTATCGCTGCTGCTGGGAGGTCTGGCTTCCAGAGGGGGAGGAGGGCTGTCCGTTGGCCACAGCAGTCCGCTGCTTTGCATTGTTCCCGCCACCAGGAGGAACTTGTGCAGAAACCCCGGCTGCACCAGGATTGGGGGATGAGGGGGCAACAGGGCCAGGGCTGGGGGACACTGAGCCTGGGGTGGCGAGCGTCTGGGAAGAGGAGGGCTTGGCTGATTCTGGCACTGAAATATACATATGATGAAGGGTGTAAACATCTGGTAGCCTTAAATATGATAAAAATATATGTGGCATAAGCTGCAGGTAAGTTAAGCTACTCTTTAGTTAACAGTTTAAGTGTTTAAAGGGTGAGCTAACATGTGCTAAACCCTATACAATGCCACTGACATGATCCAGTGGAATAGTGAGTGGATGAGTGTGATGAAAAAAAATTAATAAATATAGGGGACAAAATCATACCTTTGATTTTCTGTTCTGGCACCTGAAATAGAAAGAACAAGGGAGTCAGATATAAAGAAAATAATTTGTCAGTGGAAAATTGATGAATAAAACAAGTGCTACGGCAATTAAGCAAACATTCAAAATATGGCTTTGAATATAAACATGACAAAATCTAAGCCCTAAAACTTAAATAAATGTAATTCAAATTCTAATAAAACAAAAACCCACGCATACATATGTAGGCAGGCATATCACAGACTCTCCGCAAGATATATACAAATAATAAATAAAATAAAAATAAGATGTGAATTTTTGGTGAACCGGTTTACCTTCTGAGAGGTTTCCCTTTTCTTTTTATCTTCTTTCTTCTTTTTCTTGTCTTCCATGAACTACTGCTCCCTTTCCTGATTCTCCTGTCTGTGAAGAGAAGCATACACAATCAATTATTTATGTCACACCTCAAAGCACACTGAAAGTAATTTAATGCTTGATGAGGGCATACATTTCACATTCACATGTGTGCTCAAAATGAATATGTATTTTATCAGACCACTGCCAAGTATTATCCTACACACTTAACGTTGTAAGGACTGTATTGTTAGCCAAGGGCTTGACACAAGCCCTTGGGAGCATAGCTTCTCATTGCATAATTCATTAACTAGCAAACGAGCAAACGATTGCAACTCTAACCAACGGACAACACAGGCAGCAGCCAAACAAGTCACTTCAAACTCTCCAACATTTCTGGAAAGTTCCCTGCATTACAATAGATATTGTAATGTTAGCAATACTCGCTTAACGTGAATACATGACGGGATGTGTCTAGCGTTATGAAAGATAAGCTCTCGCTAACTTCACACTTGCTGCCAAAATTAAACCTAATGAATATGCAAACACACAACTCATACCCAAGTCACGTGAGCCCATTTTTTGTGGAAAGAAAAACATACCACAGGGGGCTGGAACAATCGGTTTTAAGTGTAAATATAAAGCGTTCTCAGATACCAGAGAGCTGTAAATACGACTGCGCCCAGTGTTTCTGTTAGCTAAGCTGCACATAATCAGCATCATGTCACACAGCGCCAATGAAAGCTAACTGGACAACTTTTGGCTTGAATCCTTGAATGTACCCTACATAATTGCACCAGTAAACATGAATCAGTTTATGTAATGTATGGGAACACCTACAAGCAGATTTTTGCAGTCGCATTAGACGCAAACAGTCTAGATTTCATGAAAATAACAAGCCAGTAAGCAATAGCTGTGCAAGTACTAGGGACCGCTAGAAGAGATTCGCTGGGGTGAGCAACTAGTTAGCTAAAGCTAGTCGACTTTAAAGCCGCTGAAGAGCACTGTGCCGTGACCTGGAGAGCCGGGGTCTCGCGGCGGTAGACTGTCCCAGAGCAAGGTGCCTCTGTCGCTCTGCGCGACGAAACTAACCTCTACGCAGTTGTTTGCAGACAACAGGCACGACATATTAGCTAGCTAGCTAACGACATACCCCTATTTTTAAAAGACCGTGCATTTAATTGATACATTTAATTGTTACAATTTGTAACTTTGCGGTGGGAACAAAAACACTACTGACAAGTCAGCGAAAAGACTGCTAGCAAGCTGGTTCATCAGTAGTAACGGTCGACAGGGCCAAATGAAACCACGAACTTAAGTGACGTTTTTCAGCATTGCAACGCCAACAAGCGAAGCTCCTCTAAAACCCTTGTTTAAAAGGCGGAAATAACTAACGTTATTAACAAACACACACACAACATGAACGCTACCCAAGCCTATAATTTTAATGTTGAATACTTACTTCGGGAATCACATAGGACATAAAGTGCTGCTGTGCAAAAATTCTTGCAGACCTACCGCTAGCAGGCTAGCAAGGTAGCTAGCCTAGCGAGCTAGTTCTTCGAGGCTTTCAAGGCTAAATTGAATAAGAAATGACATTACCGAAATGCGAAATGTTAATCGTAGAAAAAAATGAGAAAAGGCGAGTATCCTTTTTGAGCGACTATAGTTCTCAAGCTGTAAACAAAACATGCATAACCCCTTGATGACTGTCAGACGCTGTATGATCGGTTAGTTTACTATCGGCCATTTTGCTTCTGTGTGGAGGTTTAGGCAGCATATGATATCACCAGGCTGGTTGTTGATCAGAGAGGGGAGGAGGAGCAGGGCGCTACCGCCACCGTCCACCAGAGGGCGTCTTATCACTGGAAACATGACGTCATACACGCTGGGTATAACAAATGGTCAACCTGCAGCCCCTAAATAAGTTATATTAATTTAATCATGTCATTGTTTATTTTTTATGCTTATATACACTACCGTTCAAAAGTTTGGGGTCAAATTGAAATGTCCTTATTTCTGAAGGAAAAGCACTGTACTTTTCAATGAAGATAACTTTAAACTAGTCTTAACTTTGAAGAAATACACTCTATACATTGCTAATGTGGTAAATGACTATTCTAGCTGCAAATATCTGTTTTTTGGTGCAATATGTCCATAGGTGTATAGAGGCCCATTTCCAGCAACTATCACTCCAGTGTTCTAATGGTACAATGTGTTTGCTCATTGGCTCAGAAGGCTAATTGATGATTAGAAAACCCTTGTGCAATCATGTTCACACATCTGAAAACAGTTTAGGTCGTTACAGAAGCTACAAAACTGACCTTCCTTTGAGCAGATTGAGTTTCTGGAGCATCACATTTGTGGGGTCAATTAAACGCTCAAAATGGCCAGAAAAAGAGAACTTTCATCTGAAACTCAACAGTCTATTCTTGTCCTTAGAAATGAAGGCTACAGTGAACCCTCGTTTTTCACGGGGGTTACGTTCCAAGAAGAACCCGTGATAAGTGAAATCCGTGAAGTAGTAACCTTTATTTTTTTTTTACAATTATTATACGATGAAATACTCCATAATACATTGAAACCAAAGAACAAAACCTTTTTACAGGCCCAAGCATTTGTTTAACAAATAAAAGTACTGTATAAAGTTTTTTTTACAAATAACTACTGTACTGTAAAATAATAATTTTAATCATCAATACGAACTGAAGGCTTCAAATTGCGGAGATCAGCCCCGCCCCACCGCGACCAGAGTCATTGGAACGGGAGAAAATGAAAAATTATTATGAAAAAAATACAAAGTACAGTAGGAAAATAGTGACTCTTGTATTTCCTTGCTCTTCTGACGGAGCCGCTGCATCCCGACTCCGCTCTATAGCGTTTTTTTCTTCTAAACTCCGCCGTGCAGGTGTGTTTTTTCGAGAGAAGAACATAGTTATCGGTAGTTGTTGTCGCTCTTTTTTCTTCTGGGCAAAAAGATTCTAATAAACCGACATGCCACCATTGATTATGTTTGCAGAATGCAGAACACAATGCACGATGCAAATCCGTGAAGCAGCGAGACCGTGAAAGGTGAACCGTGATATAGCGAGGGTTCACTGTATTCCATGCGAGACATTGCTAAGAAATTGAAGATTTCCTACAACGGTGTGTACTACTCCCTTCAGAGGACAGCACAAACAGGCTCTAACCAGAGTAGAAAAAGAAGTGGGAGGCCGCGTTGCACAACTGAGCAAGAAGATAAGTACATTAGAGTCTCTAGTTTGAGAAACAGACGCCTCACAGGTCCCCAACTGGCATCTTCATTAAATAGTACCCGCAAAACACCAGTGTCAACATGTACAGTGAAGAGGCAGCTGCGGGATTCTGGGCTTCAGGGCAGAGTGGCAAAGAAAAGCCATATCTGAGACTGGCCAATAAAAGAAAAAGATTAAGATGGGCAAAAGAACACAGACATTGGACAGAGGAAGACTGGAAAAAGTGTTGTGGACGGATGAATCCAAGTTTGAGGTGTTTGGATCACAAAGAAGAACGTTTGTGAGACGCAGAACAAATGAAAAGATGCTGGAAGAATGCCTGACGCCATCTGTTAAGCATGGTGGAGGTAATATGATGGTCTGGGGTTGCTTTGGTGCTGGTAAGGTGGGAGATTTGTACAGGGTAAAAGGGATTCTGAATAAGGAAGGCTATCACTCCATTTTGCAACGCCATGCCATACCCAGTGGACAGCGCTTGATTGGAGCCAATTTCATCCTACAACAGGACAATGACCCTAAACACACCTCCAAATTGTGCAAGAACTATTTAGAGCAGAAGCAGGCAGCTGGTATTCTATCGGTAATGGAGTGGCCAGCGCAGTCACCAGATCTGAACCCCATTGAGCTGTTGTGGGAGCAGCTTGACCGTATGGTACGCAAGAAGTGCCCATCCAACCAATCCAACTTGTGGGAGCTGCTTCTGGAAGTGGGGTGCAATTTCTCCAGATTACCTCAACAAATTAACAGCTAGAATGCCAAAGGTCTGCAATGCTGTAATTGCTGCAAATGGAGGATTCTTTGACGAAAGCAAAGTTTGATGTAAAAAAAATCTTATTTCAAATACAAATCATTATTTCTAACCTTGTCAATGTCTTGACTCTATTTTCTATTCATTTCACAACGTATGGTGGTGAATAAGTGTGACTTTTCAGGAAAACACTAAATTGTTTGGGTGACCCCAAACTTTTGAACGGTAGTGTACATATTTTATATATAGTTTACTTCTCATATGTCATTTGATCAATATGTATTTTTTGTATATACTTAATCATTGTACATTGTAATTTCCCTTGCAGGATTAATAAAGTCTACATTATTATTATTAATTTCAGGATAAGAATGTCCATGAGCTGGGAAAAGGAAAAAAACGGGTCTCAAATCTGTGAATATATTACCTTCCCAAGACTGTATTGGCCTAATAACATGTTGAATATGTTTACATGTTTTAGGTATTTATTCCATGGATGACTAATTGTAATCTTGCACACTGTATTTATTTGGATTTGTGAGGAATACTGTGTTTTTGTATCTTAAATTACAACAATAACAAGAAATTTACAAGAATCAACAATTAATTTACAAGTCTTTTTATATGGTATTTATTAATTATTTTCATTGATTTACTACAAGATTTGATTCATCAGGTTGTTGAATCTTCTTCCTCCTCCTGTGACAAGGAATCATGTTAATACTTCCAGGAAGTGTCACTTTTAATGAGAACATATACAGTAGTTATTCTTATAGTCTGAATTAATGAAAAAAATATATAGTCTAGTCTAGTTGAGTGGGTTTATTTTTGTTTACAATACTTTGTCTATATTTGTGGCTCAAAATGTTAGAAGTTTCCTCATTGACTCTATCACTGCTACACTGGTATATTTCAATAAAAAAACATTACATCATTTCTGTTGTATATTCGCGCACACAAGGAAAGTTAAAATCAATTTTTTGTTTACATTTATTCTTGAAACTGGTTACAAGAGATTCTGCAGTACAAAACAAAAGACCATTTTGTCATAGTGAACTACAGCTTCTGTTGTACAGTGTAGTATAAATAAAATGCAGCACTTGCTGACATTCAGTCATACACATCCCACCTAAACGTATCCAAAAATGTAGTTTTTATCCTTAAGTATATTCATATTACTACAGCTGTATCAGTTTGATATTTTTAAGTATGATCTTTACAATTTGTTTACATCTTAAAGAGCATGTCAGCCCAAAAGGACAGTCTTTACGGCATCTACGAAATGTGGATAAGCAGATTTGCACCCTTCACAACATCCCTGCTTACAACATACTACAATCCCCTTAACCTATACAGGTCACAATATAACGGAAAATGGGCACCATGTGTGATCCTTGAACGTTACTTTTAAACTACAGTTATAATGTAATTAAACTAAGATGTCTGAATGGGGAAAATGTAACATGACATAATTCCCGTTGATAAAAACAGCTAACTCAAGTATCTGTAATGTCTCTTGTGGGTCAAATATGTTTTAGTTTTAAAATGTTTTCATTATTGTCCCATTATTGTAGCCAGTCCAGCTTGGCTATATAGATGAGAACTATGAAATGCATATTTATATATAATTAACATGGTTTTACACGTTAATACATGGCCTCCTTTGAGATTACAAGTAAATATAAAAATTGATCTTGGTTGCAAATAGAAACCAGGCTGTGGTTTGGCACCTGCTGGCAGCTGCCAGATTCTTTATAAAAAGACAGGAGAATTTATTTGTGTTGTGAATATAGGACCTAAAAATTCCGTATTTCTCTTCTACTGCAGCCTATCCAGTTCGACCCATGCCACTGCCCTCTGTTGGCTGTGGATGGCATTGCGTATGGCTGCAAGCATCTCATCAGTGCTGCTCCAGGCGCTGGGCTCCAGAGTGTAGTAGAGCAGGGGCAGCGTCTCCAGCTGCAGCTCCTCGGCCTGGCACACCTCCTCCATTACGCTGTCCTCTCCACACCCGGGAAAAAGCTTCCTATTTTGAGGTGTTGATGATGATGTTGAATAATTTTATTTCAGTTAACAAAGAAACAATTATTTCCCACAATTTGCCACCGTATCTATAACCGAAACAGTAGTAGACTAAATACTTGAGTACAATTCATGTCATTTTACATTTTAATCAAAATACTTCATAACCCTTAATTATTTTACATTTTAAAACTTTTTTGTAACTCAACAGACGTTAACATTTTCAACTCATCATTAAGTTTACTCCATAATTTAACCCCCAAAACTGAAACACATCTATATTTTAGTCATTTACATTATACATTAGTCCTCACTTTACCAGTTTCAAAGATAAAGAACCGTTTTAAATTATAATTACCTTCTCTTAATAAAAAAATTCAAAAAAATGAACAGATAAACAGGAAGGCCATTCAAAACAGTATTTCCAAAGTTTTTAAATATACATTTTTAAATATTTAAACACAAATTGTATTGGAGGGTAACAATGCAGCATAAGTATGAGGAAATAACTTTGTGTTCTTTAAAAAAAAAAAAAAAAATGTGAATAGAGGGACGTGTATGTGAAGCTGGACAAGCCTGAATCAAGTACCATCAGGCTGATCTGATGTGTAGTTACTGTAGCACTGAATATACTGTACTTGCTAAGCTAAGGAATGCACACTTACCTTAGCGTCTTGTGCTTTTTGTTCTTAGGGCGGATATGGATGACGATAGGGTAAATCCCCTGTCTCAACAAGCCCTCAACACTGGGCAGCCCCAGCTCCAGCAGACAGTGCTTGTCCTGGGAGAAATACGGAGATTTCCATAAAAAGGGTGATACAGGTAATAGCTATGACCGGTTATTGATTTCACCCACAAATACCCTTCTTTTTTACCGATCTTTTTTTATTTTTATTTAAACAAACAAGCAAAAGTGTAACTCTCTACGGCACGCATTCATGGAGCGCCAGGAAGGACCCTGGACACTTGGCTGAGCGTCGCTGAAGTTTTGAGGTCCGGGCTGTAGACTTGTGCTACAACCTTTGCATTAACTTGTGCAGGTGTTTGGTCCCTTGTCTTGTGTCTCTCTGTGTGTATGTGTCTGTTTCTGCATGTGTTGTTTTGTATTCCCTCCCTCCCGTCTATCCTCTCTATGTTTTTTGGTCCTGGGGTGCATTCCCAGCCTCAGTGTATTGTTTGTAATTGTTTGTCAGTGCTTATAATTTCTAAAATGTATAAAAAAAATGAATTTTATCGCAAAAAAACAAGCAAAAGTGCTAAACATTGGTCTAGACGACCACACACAGATAAGCACACCACACACACCGAAGAAGGCACAGTGCACCTTTTACACAATCCTTCCTTGCGATCAAATGTTTCCACACCAAAACAAACAGAAGAAATACAAGAAGGAGGGAAACACAACAAGCTCACAAATAAGACACAGAGACAGACACAAACAGACAAACAACAGGCATTGGCAGGGAGACCGGCATAAGACAAAAGGGACCAAACACACGCACAGATAGAAGCAAGAAGGCTATAGCACAAGTCTACAATATGGATTTCAAGGATTCAGCAATGCTGAGCCAAGTGTCCAAAGTCTTAACTGACGGTCCGTTTTTTGGGAGTCGTGAAGAGCTCCATATACAGTATATGACACCCAACAAGTCATGAGGTGGTTTCCCACAAACACCCTTCTTGATTTCATGATGTGTTTTTTGTTTTCATTACCTGGCTGATGACATCCTGTATTGACTGCAGCCGTATTCCCAGAGCCTGCTCTGGGCTGAGGGAGTCCAACAGGAACACACTCGGCTTACTTCTCTCTGAAGTCTGGATAGGCTCTGCAAACCGCAGTAAAACAGAGGAAAGAGGAGACTGTGGTGTATCATGTGTGAAGAATCATCAAACCTTTTTGTTTGCTGAGTGTTTGGGGAGTCATGTGTGTGAATGTATGTCAAGTGTGTGTGTATGTGTGTGTCTGTGTGTGTCGACTCTGCCTTGGTTAAAAAAAATAAATTAAAAAAATAAAACAGTTGCACTTTTATTTGGTTCTTTGTAGTTTGGTGTATTTAACCCTTGTGCTGTCTTCCCATAGACCAACACTTTTTGGGTCACCTTTCCCAAAAGTTCTTTATTTTATTATTTTGGACATTTTTGTTGTTGTTCCAGTTTTTAAAGCTTTTTTGTTGTCACTTTTTGACATTTTTGTCACTTTTCCAGAGATTCTTTCTCACTTTTGGATTATTTCTGAGTTTTTTTGGGATGTTTTTGTTGTTTTTCCCTATATTTCTGTCACTTTTTCAGTGTTCTTAAATCTTTTTTTTTCTTAAAATGCTATGAAATTAAATAAAACATGTAAATTCCATGAAAATAGTGAACTGATCAGTTCTTTAACTCTTGAGGAGCGTCGTAGGCAACCATCCACGTTATTTTATTTTACAATTTGGTTAAAGGAAACCCAAATTTCTGATTTATAAACTTTTTTAAAAGGGGTCAAATTTGACCCAGAGGACAACAGAAGGAGTTAAAGATAATGAACTTGCACTTACTTCTTGCTGTCCGGTGTTTGTACCTTCAAGATTGAAAGAACTTAATTGGAAGTCACTTTGGATAAAAGCGTCAGCTACATGACATGTAATGTAAAAAAGTAATGATGTGCACATACCTGGAAGGCAGGTGTTGAACTTCAAACCAGAATCTGCAGGTTGCAGCAGCCTCTCTATGAGACCAGGGGAGAGAAGAGAGGGGGAGAAGATGACCGGCCGCTTGGTCTGAACCTGCACCGGCTGCACTAAACTATACGGGATCAAGTGCTCCTCGTGACCTGAAGGAACAGGCACACACACAGAGGCAAAGTGCACACATACACAGTTTGTCAAATAAAACTTATACTGAAACAAATAAGATTTATTGCACAGATTTGGTGTTGCATTCCTGGAACACTATGGCTGGTGCTTACGTTTGTTGAGTGTGTAAAGGACCTGCTTTGTGGAACCAATCCCACGGCCACTGGAGTCACCTGCCTTGACCAATCGTACACGTCCAGATGGTTTCTTCAAGAACTACATGTAGGAAAATGGAGAAAAATAAACACCTAATAGCTGTGTGTTACCAGTTCTATAATAGTTTGGTTAAGCACAGTGACTGAAAGTGAGCCTGCCGTTCATTTCAATTAAAAAATAGAAAGACTTACCCTCCTCTTTAAGTCCTTTTGCTCCAGGGACATTTTTTGTAGTCTTACAAGTAACAACTGTTGTGCCCTGAGATGCAAAATATTTATTTATTTACACTCCTTATTGTGCATAATTAAGATATTACTTTTAACATACTATATACGATATTATTGTAATGTCTTTCAGAGCCACTGTTAAAAATCTCAATGGCCAGAATTAAAATGCGGTCTAAAATAATATCAAGGTCTATGTGGTGTACCTGTTGTAGTTGGGCATGGTTCCTGCCTGCTGGGGCTTGGCTGTGTGTAGGTCCACCAGGGAACAGTGCCAATCATATTTTTTATTGTATCTTGTGTCTGTGACATGTATAATGTCATCACAGGACACACTCAGAGACGACGGGTCACCGCGAGGCTCCATGCTGAGATTGACACGCACGTAGAAGGAGTCAGCACCCATAAAAGTAGGCAACGAGAGCTGGGAGCACAGCTTGGAGTATCCTAAGCACAGGGAAAGGAAGAAGGGACATCTTAGTCTCACTTCTCTGGGACACATGACAGAAAAAAGTTTCAAGAATACGGTATTACTGTTTTGTGTTAATTTTTCAAATCTCTGACAAAAACGGACTCACCCTCTGGGTTGCTCTGGTATTTAAGTGTTGAAGGCTCGGACCACCACTGCAGAGAAAAGTGGGCTACCTCAGCAGTACATTGGCTCAGCCTCACACTGCCCCCACCAAACAGAACCCGCTCAAGCTGGGCAACACAGAGAAAAAACTGTTATGTGTGTTAATGTTATCTTCCAACCTTCAGTTCTTATGTTCATCTTTTTTCTCTCTCTTATGTTTCATTTACACTTATTTTTGCAATCAAGGACCTTGCAAAATAGTCACACCTGCAGGCAGAACTGTAATGTGCACTTGTACAAAAACACATAAATAAGCATGTACATACACACAGTGCTTGGTCACACATGAAATATTCACTATACAGACACACACCTCCAGCAGCTCACTGCCCTCCTTCAGTCCACATAGTTCAGCTGGGGAACCAGGTCTCACATGGCTGACGAAAATCCCTGTTCTGTTCCCTCCGATTAGCGTAACATCGTCAGCTAGACTGGTTCTCCCGTGCTTTGGTGAGATGGAGGGGCTTGAGGACGGGGAGCGGGAGGGAATCCTGGGAGATGGCAAGGATGGGCAGCAATAGATAAGCATGATGTGACATGTACTGTACAAAAACTAAAGATCAGTAGTGAAGTCTATTAATTGTATTTAATCAAAACGTTACATCTTATGCTTGTTCTGTGCTCGTAGAATTTATTTCAATATATATTCACATCATGTTGTACGTCTTGTGAATATTTGCACTTACAGTATTAAACCCTTTCAAAACGGTACACCCAATCATTAAGGTTTAATAAGATAGATGTTCATCCTTAGTTTAGTTAAATTATATCTGCTAGAAATGCCTTTTTTTGCTGCATATTGAGGCTTCCACAAACAAATTAAGATCATGATTCGTGGGCTAATACTAATAACAACAATAACACCACACTTTTGTATAATAAATACCCTAAAATGTTTTATACTGCAGTTTGTATGTTAAGATCTTTATTTACATTGTTATCTATGAAGGTGTTACACGTTGCTGCGAGCAGTGGCATCATTGGTTATAAGCAGAAAGCATCACAAGACACACTGGTTTGACAAAACTCCTACTCAAAAAGACAGGAAAAGACTACAAAATTTAATCTCAGACATTTATTTACTATTTTAATCATTTATATAACCCAAGACTTTGGTAAACTCATTTCAAGCACCGAAACAATTCATACAACTCATCATAAGTTAAGGTTTGTTTTCACAAGAGATTTGAGGACTTGTATTGAAAGCCAACGTTTCAGCTTAAGTGCTGAATCATCTCTTTACACATTGCTCTAGAAAAAATGTGGGCGTCACTAAGAAAGAAAGCTGAGTTTGTTCTGAACATTTTGATGTGAAACACATTGGGATTTGTAATATGCAAATACCTGAAAAAGCTAAATTAAAGAAGATATGTGAAAATGCCCATGGACATCAGAGGGTTAACATTGACAGGCGTCAAAAACCGTGATGCTGTGCCTACCTGGGAGCACAAGGGTTGGGTTGGCATGGAGAGACTACAGGCCGGTTGACCAGGTCGGGGGGGAAGAGATGAGAGTGTAGCGAGTTACAGGAATCCCACAAAGAAGGTTCACTCTGCTCACCTGAAAACACCAGAGAGCCTCATCACTCATGTTCACAATGTAAGTGCAAAGGAAGCAAAACCAGAACTTTGGTCTTTTTTATTGTACTTTGATGCCAAATGACAATCATTTAGGTTTTTTTCCTACATATAATAGAAGCTTGAGCTTGTCCTGATTCTGTTTGCAAAGAAGACTGACGGTTGTTCATGTAACACATGACAGCATCAAATATACCTGTAATGTTATCGTTCTCATCACTGCCCCACGAGGATTCCAAGTCAAACCTTTTTTAGAACAGAAAAAAAGATGTTAAAAAATGATAAAAGGTAATGAGATGTTGTTTTAAGTGAAGATATTAAGTAGAGCAGGCTGAAACTATGTACTGTTTTGTGGGGCTGATTAACTCACTCTGTGTTGAATCGTCGGTTGATGGAGTCCATACACGGAGGAAAGGGGAATATGGAGAGACGATTTATTTCTTTTTCATTGTCTTCTGTCTGAGTCTAGCGAGGTAAATAAAACAACGTAAGTAAAAATAAATAAATAAATTTTAAAAGATTCTGACGCTTTCATTCTCTTTCGTTAAGGAGCAGAGCCGCTCTACTCACTGACAAAAGGAGATTGTCCTCGGAGTTGGAACGAGAATCTGTGAAGTAGCAGAACAAAATATTTGAATGAACATGAGTATATCTACACTACAGTACTTTTTTTTACTGTGTAAAAATTGAGAATCATCTTCCTGCTGTCATTGCGCACAACTTACCCTCCAAGTTTTCATTGGCTTGGCCACTTGAGGGCGCCTGTGGCACAGAGAAGATGAGTAAATGTAGGATGATCTCCCAGTTAGTGAGAGGTATTTTGCAGGTACTGACACGCTTATACATTTGCATAAGAATCTACAACAAATGTCAAAATGTTGTACTTTGCAGTCCAAAAGCTACATTCATTGCATACCATCAGAAGACTAGAAAACATGTAGCAGTGTCTACAACAGTTGTGTCCCATAGAAATTATCCCTACAAAGTACATAAACAGCACCAGATTCTTAGTAATTCTGATTTAAATCACAACTAGGGTGATGGAGTTCTGCTATTATTGTGAATGTGTGAATTTTCCAGACCTTTTGTAGCAGCAGCCGGGTGCCACCGGCCTGGGGTCTCAGGTCCAGGCCGAGGGAACAGCAGGGGCCGTAGCACTGGTCCTCACTGCACAGGGACAGGTGGGACTGTGGGGACATACTGTATCAAATGATCTGTGGTTGCTGTGGGAAGACAGTGCTGCACTGCTAACGTGCTGTGCTCCTGCGTTTAACTTACACAGTTCAGACACAGGCTGCTCTGCTCCATTAGCTCGTGGCTCCTCTCCCTCTCTTTCTCCAGCTCCCTTTGCTGCTGCTCCACGTTGGCCTGCAGCTCTGCAATGCGTTTACGCAGGCGGTTCTTATCCAGCAGACAGTCGGTGTACTCCAACTGCAGGCTGTCTCGACTACGCAGAGCCTGGGCGAAAAAAGTATGTGGAAAAAAAATAAATAAATAATAATAATAAATGGAATTCATATAGCGCTTTTCACAGACTCAAAGTCGCTTAAAAAAGAAAAAAGAAAGAGAAAAGAGGTTTGCATGGTGTAAAAACTGTTCACCCTAGTAAGGAATGCTATTACACTGCAACACTACTAACTACAGATGGGCCCAATTGCACGGCATTCTACAAAATGATGCTCCAAGATGTTTTTATTGTATTTTATTGATCTCCGTGTTAATTTAGAGTGTTAGTCAGAGACTTGGTTTGGCCTTCATTCGCACTGACTTGGTCTCTCTCCTTTTCCAGCTCCATGATCTGGTTGAAGTAGGACACACTCCTCTTCTGTTCCGTCTCCCAGTCCAGCTGGAGAGTCCTCACCTTCAGCTGTAGCTGCTCGCACTGCGACTCCAGCTGCAAACACAGTTAACCATTACGACCTCTATTTAAAAGGCAGAAAAGAAACAAAACATGGGCTTTGGCAGTAAACCTTTCAACAACTGCATCCGGTAAAAAATCATAATCTTAAAGATCATCTATGAGTCTGTTCACTAGGGCAGCAACTAACTGATCATTTCATAGTCGATTAATCGATTAGTTGTTTGGTTTAGAAAGAGTTCAAAAATGTCGATCAAGATGACGTCCTCAAATGTGTTGTGTTTGTCCACAACTCAAAGATATTCAGTTTACTACCTCAGAGGAGTGAAGAAACTAGAAAATATTCATTTAAGAAGCTGGAATCAGAGAAACCTATTAAAAAAATGACTCAAACCAATTAATCAACCTTTAAAATAGTTGCCAATTAATTTAATAGTTAACAACTAATGGATAAATGGATTCATCCCTGCAGCTCTACTATTCACCTTCTCCCAGTGCTCCTCGGTGCTCTGTAGCTCCCCCTGTAGTCGGGTAATGATATCACACAGCTCCTGTCTCTGGTCTGCAGCCTCCCTGCGGTCCTGCTTCAGGATGTCCATCAGAGCCTGAAACAACAGTAACACTCCATCTTTAAAGATTCTGACACAAACAGAAACAGTTATAAAGGCCCTTTTTAGATAAACATTGTAGATTTGAAAACCTACTATGACTCCAGTGTTAGGACCCGAGTCCTTCATCTGAGTCCCTGTGTTCTCCGCTTTCTGAACTTCAGTATGGCACCCAGGTTTTTCTGGTAAAGCAGGTGGAGAACCATTTACTCCATTAGAGGGCAAACTGTTTCTTTTTGCCAGCATCTTGCTTCCTGGAGTATCGTTTGTATGTGTTTCTGCCTCTGCCAGCCTGGACTTCAGCTCCTCTACCTAGTAGGGAGAATAAGCAAAGCAGCCATAAAGACAAACTTTTACATTTTTTAAATATAGGCTTGAAACTTTCCACTCCAGGCATTTAATATGCTGTTGTCAAACATGTGCAATGATATGGCCAAAGGGCTGTTTATCTACAATAATGGTAGGAATTTAATTTTGTAACACATTAATTTTTATTCTAGGAATCAAGTACAGGGGCGGCTGAGGCTCAGTGGTTGCCCGCCAAATGGAAGGTTGGTGGTTCAATCCCTGGCCCTGCAGACCCATGTCAAAGCCCCCGATGCTGCACCATCGGAGTGTGAATGTGTGCGAGTGTTTATCTGATGAGCAGGTGGCAACTTGTACGGCAGCCTCTGCCACAGTGTATGAATGTATGTGAATGATGAATGGTTCCTGTACTATGTGAAAGCGCTTTGAGTAGTTGTTAAGACTAGAAAAGCAATATATAAAATACAGCCCATTTACTTGGGAGTAAAAAAGGAACGGTAAACCAACACGTTTATTATACTACATTCCAATTTTAGCAGGCACACTGCACATACTGTAAGGTAAAAAGGCCATAGTGGAATTAATGCAGTTGGCTATTAATCTCAACACATACCTCAGTGGAATGGTCAACATGTTGTGACAGCGCACAAACTAAAATAAGGATGTCTGATAACATCTTCACACATGACTCACTTCAGTTACTATGTGTGTAGTTTCACTTGGGCACTGTTATTTGCTGCCATCAAACAAAACATTCTTTTTTTCCTTAGACTAAGTTTATCAAACACTTAAAATAGCTCTCCCTGTCCCTACATGATTATGCAGCAAACAGTATCTTTGGTGAATAGACCCTTGTGTTAAATAGAATAGTCATCATGGCCCACATAGAGCCCCTTATACTGCACTTTAAAGTTAAGAGCAACAGGGGGAAACTATTGGGGGCTTGTGACAAGAAGCTGAAGAATGTAGTGGGAGGTAAAAGCAAAGATAAATTGGCCTAATTAGAAAAAAACGTATATTATAGGTAAGGTAACCATACAGTTAAAGGACAATTCTGGCGCAAAATGACCTTAGGGGTTAATAACACATGGGTACCGAGTCAACCGTTCTCTGGGATATGTTTTCATGCTAATTGAATGTGACCAGTTTTAGGGCAACCCCCTAATTAGCTTATAACGCTAGTTGTCGGGGCACGGACAAGTAATAAGAAATAGCTATATCTTTACCACTAACAAGGCTCAAAATAGCACCACACTAATGAGGGTCCCTACATGTAAACCAAAGCTTTGAGAACTTTGTAAGTATACAGAAAGCTTATTAAAACCATCTTGGGAAAATGACCAGTTGAACAACAAACGCCGTGCTTGAGCTACGTTACTGGTTAAACGGCGTTCATTGTTCAATTAGTCATGACTGTTTTTCCAAGATGGCGCCTGCCTGTGTACCGAATGGTGTCACTACCCGATGTGAGTCGAGTGAAGATGTGAGTTGCGCATGAGGCACTTTGCGACAAGTAGCCTATAAGATACTAACGAAAGACTTCTGTAATGTCAATACAGTAAAAATGGACCTACATAATGAAGTTCGTTCACTGCTGGCCACAAGTTAGCAATAAAACACAACAAAGGCTGTCAGTTGAATGATGTTTTGAGCTAACGTTAGCAATCATAGATAGCAAAAACGTTTTTGAAATGATTTCCATCTTCTGTTATTGTTTGTAATGAGAAAAGTTTATTATTTCATGGATTTCACAAATTTCATTGTTTAAATCTAAGCATGCGACAACGGTACTGTCATTATAAACTATCTTTTTAATAATCTGTCACTACACTTACAAAGTTCTCAAAGCTTCAATTTACATGTAGGGACCCTCATTATGCTATTGTGGAAGTGTGGTGCTATTTTGAGCCATGTTAGTGGTATAGATATAGCTATTTCTTATTACTTTGGCGTGCCCCAACGTCTAGCGTTATAAGCTAATTAGGGATTTGCGCTAAAACTGGTCACATTCGATTAGCGTGACAACAAATCCCAGAGAACAGTCAACTCTGTACCCATGTGTTATTAACCCCTAGGTTCATTTTGCACCAGAATTCTCCTTTAAGCTTCAGCCATTAATTTTCATTCATCCGACCCAGTTTAATGCAACTTAATTTTATACAGTAGGCTACATGTAGTCTCTCTTTAAGCAAAGGGGGTCTAAAAGGGGGCTAAAACGCTGAAGATGTCCGTGTTCGACAATAGATATAATAGATATCTGTCAGTTTCATGACATTGGGAATTTCCCCCGTTGTGTGCTTAATAAAGGATTTTGAATCTTAAATCTTGAAACTTTAACACCTGGATGTGGTGAAAAGACATACACTGTCTTAAAACCTTCCATGATTAATTAAAACCAAATTAAGAAACTGTACAGGTTCTGTTTTAACTTAAGTTTCTCCTAAACGACCGACCTGCCTCAGTAGTTCTCTCTCACGGCTGGAGGCCCTGCCTTGCTCCTCCAGGGCTCTGGAGTACTTCACAGCTTGCTCCAGGTGCCGGTCCTTCAGCTTGCCCAGCTCTCGACTGGCCAACTCCCAGTCCTGACGCAACCTTCAGACCACAAATCATCCAGAGGACACATTCGCTTACTTTTTGTCACGGATTCATTGTTTCGTGCCACACAAGGTAAACCCAGTGCTTTCTGCGACATTAAAGTTACATTCACACAGCAGATATCTACACCCTCTTGAATGGAATCCCGCTCTCTAAATTGCAAGAGATCTTTATCCAATGATTATGAAAACCCAACGTTGCTAACTTTGCTTTTTACGTTCCTCATCCCTTCAGCATCAGTATGTTTGAAACAATCATAGATCAGCTGAGACAAAAGATGCAGAACTTAGTTCACGCTAATATTTCTCGCAGGTAATATTATACTCTCACTACCCCTTTGACGCCATCAACAATAAAAATAACCTGGCTCAACGGTCAGAAAAAAAGTTTCTTCCATGACTCGTAACGTACAATTAAGTGAATATCATTCTCTGGGACAAGACTTTCTTTTCACATCATAATGACAGCAGGATGCAAACTATGCGAGACAGACCTCTCTAGCTGCAGTTTGTCCTGGCGTAACTCCTGAGCTTTACGTTCGGCGCGGTTGCGCTCCTCCTCCGCCATGCGGCAGCGCTGAGACAGGCGTCGCTCGCACAAGCGGGTATTACGAAGCTGCTCTCTAAGTTTACGCACCTCCAGCAGCAGAAACTGGGTCAATCCCTCTGGACCTTCCTCATCTGGGGAGTAAAGACAGGTGGAGGTTATAACTCATGGGGACTCTTGGTTAATGTAAACTCTCATGCAGAGAGTCAGAGAGGCTTGTTTTAATGTCTGTGTATGAATATGTGTCTACTGTGTCTGACTATGTGACAAATATGCACTTGTAAATATCTGGATGCCCTGAAACCTTGTGTATACTTTGTGAAAGCAGAAATCAGAAATCTAGACTCTAGACTATTAGTGCCAAATGTCAAATACCTTTCCTTTAGAGCCCGACCGATAAAGGATTTTTAAGGCCAATACCAATACAAATATGTGGTTACTTAAAAATCCAATTTGCCGATTTTTTTTTGTTGAGATTTGAGATTGTGTGTGTGTGAGTCCTTGAGAACTGTAAGTCGTGTAACATGTTGTCAGTTCATTTAAACCTGTTGTTGTATTGGTCTAGTTCTGGCAAATTTAAAGTTAGTTAGTTACTTAGATTTTGTTCTTTGTGTTCTTCCCCTGTTAGCTAGATTGGACCTGGCTGTTGATCCAATATAATATACTGTATAGATAATGTAATTAATAGTATTGTTATTATTTGCTAGCACACAGTATATATAATTCCTATGCATTGTGTATGGTAGCCTTTACAATTTCTTTGCAGAACCACACACACACACACACGCACACGCACACTCACACGCACGTACTGATGCTTGATTGCAATGAAGCATCAAAAGAGAGAAGTTGTCTCCGTCTGTGTTTTAACAGACACACCTGGGGTGAAGTTGGAAACCAGAATCAGCTTTAAATTCAGTCCTAATCTAGTCCTCACTAACAAGTTTCAAATAATTTCCCTGGAGTTACCGTTATTATTGTTCTCAACAAGCAGAGAAACCCCTGCTTACCCAGTATGAGGGAGCATCGCTGTGTGGCCTGTTCTCCGGTCAGCTGTGTGTACTGGTCTGGGTGGTAAAACTCTAGTGATTCCATGAAGGCTTGAAGCCCTCGCGGTCCCTGACCACGCAGGATGTCCAGCAAACGACCTGTTCAACAAATAGAAACGGGAAATCAAATCTGAACAAAACTGTAACAATGTGGAATTAGTTACAAATGAGTTTGGTTCCGTAAACTATTATATTAAGTTAACACCGTCTAACCACAAAGACGCTTCCTCTTTGATGTTATTGCCAATACTGTAGTTAGGTAAGTATTTTAAACATGACCATGATGAATGCATAGCTCTAACATGAGATAACTCACTGGCAAAGGAACAGCAGTGATAGGAACTGGGTGCTCAGGTGCTCATCTTCACCCTGTCTTTACTTGCAACAGCTCCCCTTCATTTTTATCTTCTTTCACTCCTTATTCTGTCTGTCTTCAACTCCCCTTTACTTAGCCTTGTCTTTCATCTTACTCTCTCTTTAGTTCCTGCCCGTTTCTCACGGCAACATTTCTCTTTACCCAGCTGTTACTCTCCGACAACCTGCTGCACAATCAATCACACATAACGTTTCTTCTTTTACAAATGAACCATACTGCGTGTACTGTACTGCTACCCATTTTCAAAGCTTCTCAAACAATTGTAGATTCATTTGTTGTCTCTCAAGCAGCCATTTGTATCGGCTTATGTTAGTAAAGACATATTGCACCAGTCTATCTTCCAATGTTTCCTATCAGCTGTCTCATAAAGAAAAAAAAGCCAGACAACAAATCTGTAATGCAAGAAAATGTCATTATTCTTTGTCACGACGACGCCCATGTTTGTGTGTTGTTTGTCTTCTCAATTAGATTTTCTAATAAGGCAGCATGTGTTTCCACGTTTCCATTTCAGTAAATCGGTACTATTAAAAGTATGCAGCTACGACTCTCATGGTTTTATTCTTCCGATCTTATATTGAGACCATCTTTATTTTTTCTTTGTTTTCATTCTATGGGAACCTTACTGTAAAACAAACACAAAAAGATTATTGGCATACAAGCAGCTCTCTCAATCAAAGATCTTTGACAGACAAGTTTTGCAGAAGGCACGGCCAATTTCATCAAGATCGGACCACCCATTCTTCCCTCTGGGCAGAACCACAGGCTCTCTAAGGCAAAAACAAACAGGTATGTACAGTACCTGTATGTTTTCTTACTTTTGTTTCTTGTGGAATTATCTTTAATTGGTAACTGGCACAACTCTGGTTTTTCATAAGTGGCACTTTGGGGCTTCTCAGTGACACCTTTAAATATCACTTTTCCAGACAATCCCAAGGATTTTATTTGATACTGTTCCCTTTTTAAGTGAAGAAATGTTTCCTAATCAGTCTGTTGTTAGATGTTTTATGCCTTGTTTATATGTTACTGATCAAATTTCCCCTAAAGGGACAATAAAGAACTATGAACTGAACAGAATTTAAAACAGATTTGATGTTTTCAAATGAAATGTTTCCTCTTCTCACCGGCCTTGCTGATGCGCACTGGGTACTGCGTGGAGTTGAGCACCTCGTCTTCATCCTGCTCATCGATGACTTTACACTGCCGCAGATACGGGGTGAGTTTGGCCGGGTTGAGGATACGTGTGAGCTTGTGCCTTACCCCTTCCACCCGATCCCAAAGCTCTTCACAGCGCTCCTCAGACCAGGGGGGAGAAGATCGGACCTCCTCCTGAGCTATGTCCCCTTCCTCCGCCCAAACTGTGACACCTGCAAGGGGCCGAACATTTACAAGCAGTTCAGGAACTTTGAAAAAGGATTGTGCACTGACAGAGAAAAGAAGACAGACATTTTGTGCATTTAAAAAAAAGTCTGTGATACCAGAATAGGGGTAATATGCTTATAGTATTATATTATTTTTGGTGCCAATACGGTATTGATACACAGATGCCAAGTATCGATCTTTCATTATATACGCGTTGGTCAGTTGGTCTGCTTGACAATCCCATTTTTGCAGCAGTAACAATGAAGTGAGATAAACAGACAGAAAAATTTATCTTTTTAGATAAAACAGATGTTGACAAAGTTTCCTTTTGGGGACATCATTTGAAACTGGGAAAAATTAGAAGTTGGGGAAAAAAAAGTAATACATTGAAATATATCGCAGCACTTTGCAATATGTTTAAAATCGCAATAATATTATATTGTGAGGCCTCTGGTGATTCCCACCCATGCTCCAGAAATGTGTTACTACTTCAGACGGATGTCTCTTTCACGTCACACAGATTATCAGATGTGTCTAATTTCTGCTTCTAGACTGAACATCGTTTCCCACAGAGGATTCCATTGGAATTAGGTTTTGTCTGACAACGCTTATCTGCGTCTATCAACCATGAAAGTGGGTCATTGCAGCATGTTGCTACATGTTTTTTTAAAACAATCCCAGTCTGTCTGCTTTTCAATGTAAAGATAAGACATAAGACGCAAACATAATATCTTTTAATATTCACCTTATTGCAGTTTTAACTAAATCTGATGTCACGATGATCCTCTTTGTCCAACACTTACTGGCTATGTCATAGAAGTCATTCTTAATGAGTCTTAATGAGATTACAGGTTTATCTGTTGCATAGTAAAATAATGAGATGGAGCTCCTTACTAGAAGTCTTCCAAGGAATGCTAAGGGGGATTTACTCCTGACAAAATACCAGTCTCACAGATGAGCCTTTAACTTGAAGCCATTTACACCACGGAGAGCAGATATGGTGTTAAATCTCACATAAGAGGACACTTGGAATTGATGGAAGCCAATAAGAGTTGGCATGAATGAGCAAAAACTTATTTTACAAACATGTGAGTTCATATAACAGCAGCAGTGGTTTAACTCCCATGGAGCAAAGAGTCTGCCGTTCCGGGGGTTGTAAAGTATAGTGGTAAGGACACTTTGGGTCTCAGGGCGCAGGAATGAAAATACTAGGGTGACTCATATCGCACATCTAAAAACACAGCAGGGGACAGCAGACAAAGGCTTTCTCAGTCCCATTCACTTCACACTGTGGAGGACACAGTGGGAGAAAGTGTATAACTCAACACAGGAGTTTGTTAAAAAGCAGCTAAATATATATATATATCTACTTATTTTTTTAAATTAAAAACAGAATGGTTATTTCCCTTATCAGTGAGGCAAGGGAGAAAAAGCTTTAAATCTAAATCCAGTGAGATATTTTCTGAAGAAGGCACACTATAACAACACACTAACACAACGCAACTTTTAGTTTTTCTGGGTCAAAATTTAAAATCAAAACTTTTCAACATGTTGGTTGTCTTTTTGGACACGTTTGTTGCTTTTCTCTATGTTTTTTTTCACTCTTTTTCAACATTTGTTTCACATTTCTCAATGTTTTGACTACTGACTTTTGTCATTTTTTTAGCCATGTTTTTATTACTTTTGGTCACTTTCTCAGATTTTTTTCTGCACCTTTTGATGTTTTTGACCTGAGGACTACAGGGGGGTTTACAAATGTTGTTTACAATCACAGACAGGCCCAGGCAACCAGCTTCTTTCTCAGCTCACTGCAGTCTGAAAATCCTGTATGTATAGCTAGGTTCTGATAACCTGTGATGGTCATTGTAGGTTAAATTATAGAAATAACCAATCATGAAATGACTTTATATGTAGCCTATATGCCCTCAGTGTTGTTTACCAGTGATGGGAGTGAGGCGCCTGCTGCTCTGCAGCTCATCAGATGTCTCTGAGCTAACGGGCAGGTCGAGACAGGTCTGAATGCTCTGGTATCTCAGGCATTACCCAAAAACATTTCTACATAGACATTGTTCTCATGTGATTCCCATTCGACTCCTCCTTCTTACACACAAAGTAGTAAAAATACACTGTGCTGAAATTGAAATCCTGTATCTACCATCCTCTTTAACCTAAGGTTCAGTTAAAACTGGAAAGAAAATGAATTAAAAAAAAATCTGCACTGCAAATAGAAGTTTTGCATACCATTCTGGGGAAATCATTTAAAAGCAAATAATGACACACAACTATCTGCTGATAAGAACAGACTAATGATGGTTATAATTTGTAATAATTATCTATCCTTTATTGATCCCCAATGGCAAAATTACAATTCACACTGATTTTTGAACACATTACACACAGGCCTGTAATACACACACATGGTCAGGTCCAATACATGCACTAATGAGTTCAGCGATGAGTGAGTGGGCTGCAACAGGTAAGAGGTTGGGGGTGCCTTGCTCAAGAGCACCTTGGCAGTGCACAGGAGGTAAACTGGCATCACTCCAGCTACCAGTCCAACTCCCTAAAAGGCCATGTTTAAACTTTGCGTGAAAGTTTTGTGTGCTTTGATATATATGAATATATATATATATATATATATATATATATATATATATATATATATATATATATATATATTTAACTAGAGAGAAAACCTACTGTAATAGTTTTATTGTGCTGTTTTGAAAGAAGACATTAACTGAGAATGGATGCAAAAAACAGTAGGTAACTTGAATCTAGTTGCCATAAAGATATTTAATATAGCCTATAATAATCACATGATTAATTACCATGAGTGTCACTGGGTGGCTTACATCTAAAGAAAAAGATCAATCCAGTTGATGCATGCACAGTGGACATATTATAAAGGCCTACACGGGATTGTACACAGTGTGGTAGATTATTGTATGGAATGTGTGCTGCAGAGAGATAAGTTTATTTCATTGTGACACAAACCACAACCTGGAGAGCTACCGGTAGGCTAACAGGATATATGGCACCGCCTTGCTGCTATTTAATGCGTATTTAATGATGACCGATAGAACAGTTGCAAGTCTGTCAATAGTATCCCAGAAGAACATTTCAAACAAATGTGAGCATATAAAAACTGGTCCACAGCGCGCCATGTTTTAAATGTTGGCTTACCGCTCATGTCGTGACCCTCTTTGTATCGGTTTTGAAAATGAGACCAAAGAAAGCGTCCTCTACGTCCCATTCAGGTCCAGAGGCGTGCGAGGAGTGAAGAAATCAAGCAGTGGGGTATCAGAGTGCGTGGGCGCCACCGGAGCGCACAGGTTCTCCCTTTACGCACACCTTGGCACGCTCAGATCCTCCACCCTCGGTCAACCTCAACCAGCCAATCGGCAGCCAAGAAAGAAGAAGGAGTTCAAAAAAAGTCCCACTTTTAGTATCACCACATCACATCAGCTTTCCTCTCTCAATGGAAAGCGGAACACTTTTTACTGGTCTATAAAAAGTAGTCTCGCTCAGCATATAGAAAGAGATTTACGTATAACGTCTGTATGTTAGTCTTTAAGCACTAGAGGGCGCTTTCAGCCAATGGTTGTCCACTCAAAGCTGCCCCTTGCGATATTGATAACATTGCAAAAATATTGTCAGGGCTGTTTCTTATATTGTGAGTGTTGCCATGAAGGCTTGTCACAGATATATCTGAAACACTTAAGAAGAATTTGACTCATTGACACAATAAGTCACAGTAGTAGCCACATGTGCTTCACTGCATTGAGAAGCAGAGAATAGCTTCTCACCTAGTAAATCTACAGCTTTGTGTTGTGGGTTGTTGTGGGATACATCAAAACCTAATGACACATGAGTTCATTTCCTCACTGTTTTTGTTTTTTTCTTTGCTTGTAGACCTATGGTTGGTATGTCTCTAGCACTTCCGACAGAATGACTGTATGAAGTATAGAATGAGTGGTCCAGCTGACTCATACTGTTTGAGAGTACTACCAGATAACTGTCAGTATTTAATAATGGGTTTAATTTGTCTGAAACCGGTGACCAGTAAAGTGATGTAGAGGTTAAAAAAAGTAGAGACTAGTGTTGCCAAAAAGCATTATGTAACTTAGTGTGATAATTACAGGTCATATTTAAAATCATTTAACAGCAGGTGAAAGACTTTAAAGGAGCATCACATGAGAAGAAAAAGTGACTGTGTCTCACAATTACGTACATTTAAGAAGTAGGCTATATAATATAAATAAGATTTAAATGATAAAATGACTGGATGTACTGCATATCATTCTGGAGAATAACTTCTTCTCTTCGAGGCAGATTGCCAACTCTTGAGAATGTGACAGATCGGGTGGAAGGTGGGGTGTGATATGTGTCCTGCCTGTTACAATGTGAAGGCAGAAAAGCAGAAGAATGTGTCTTTTCCTTGGCATGTGGACAGGAAATGTCAGCCTGCCCTCCATCTCTGGGCCTACCCTGAATAAACAGGCCTCTTGTTTGCATCAGGCCTTGGCCACATTTAATATATGGTTAAGCTGTGCACAATTAGCATTCATGACATCATTTCATTTTATACTCTCACTGGGATCTGTTCTTATACATATAACAAAATAGTTGTGTAGTGTTGATTGTGTTATCTTAAAGCGCCCATATTATGCTAATTTTCAGGTTCATAATTGTATTTTGAGTTGTATCAGAATAGGTTTACTTGGTTTTATTTTCAAAAAACACCAAATTTGTATTGTACTGCACATTGCTGCAGATCCTGTTTTCACCCTGTGTGTTTGGGTTTCTGTTTTAGCTACAGAGTGAGACATCTCACTTCTATATTGTCTTTGTTAGGAGTCACACATGCTCAGTAACTAGGTAAGATCACATCAGCAAGATAACGCTCTCCAACTTTGGTCAGTACAAGGCAGGATTAGCTGGGAGACTTCTTCTAAACACTTGTGGAATTCCTGCAGACCCAGGACATGGAAGTAGTTCTTTTGTAGATTATGGTCAACTAGTGTGTGTTGTAGTAGTGTTGGTGCCATTGAGAATGAGCTAGCATGCTACGGTTAGCCACCTTGTCTCGGCTAGTTACGTAGAAAGCCGTGCAGATTTTGAACAGCTCACCCGGATACTGAAGGCAGAGGACATTCAGAAACCGTATCTCACTCAAAACAGCATGGATAGTTTTCTTTTCCAAGTTTGCATGCTTATGGCAGCAGCAGAGACACAAAATAACACCCCAAATCCTAGATTTTTTTTTTTTATAGTATGGGCACTTTAACCATGTGCAGGGTACATGGTATACTTTCATAGACTTGTACAGTAGGTCTATGTGTTTAACTGGTAATTGTTTTTAAATATGGGGATATACAGACAGGAAAAAGAGGTTATATAAATACCGCTCTTTCCTTTTTGTGTTTTTATCTCATTGATTCCCTCTTTTTGGCTCCATCTATCGTTATGACTCACAACTCACACCTCCTCTCTGCTTTTTTTCATCACTCCCTCCTGCCCTGTTACCCTTCTATGTGTTCTTCTCCCATTTCTTCTCGCTCCCTTTGCTCCCTCGCCTTTTCCTTCGACAGACAGCTGCGTCCTTAGAAATATTTCACAGTGGTTGCCGGATGGGGTCACTGATAATCTTGAGGTGCCACGCCAACACCAAAAGCCATAACTGAATTTCAGGAATTGTATCACGCCGTTGTAAATAGGCTCAAAGGTTGAAAACTATGTCAACATTAGAGTTTAAGAACTGCATTCTGCTGTTCTTTGGTTTCTTATTTTACGATTGCATCAATGTGGCCATGATCAACCCCTTAGTGATGCCACTGCCAACAGAACAATCCATCCTCCGGTGGTCCAGTCCAGGCCTTGGTCTCGGGAGGGAGGGAGGGAGGGAGGGAGGGCTGCAGTGGATGAGCATTCCTGTTGTCTCTGAGGTGACGGCGGCACAGAGGAGCCATTGACGGCAGCACTAGACCCCACAGTTTGCTCAGGCTGGAATGTGTTATATCCTGACAGTCCAGTCACACAGAAACAGGCAGTGCAGAATTCCTTAAGAGTACTGTACACTTTGATTTGTAGCTTTTAAAATAGATTTTTTTTCACCAGACAAGTGAGTTTTTCAGTGTCTTTTAGAAAAGATAAGACAAAGCTGTTGTATGAGAAAGAAACTCAATCCAGCTGACCACCAGGGCCATGGAGTTGGAGCTGAGGATTTGTCTTGAGCAACACTAAAGAACAGCTTATTTGTTTGACCTGCAGCTTCAAGGCAGCTATGTGGAATTAACAAGTTTCTTAAATTTGCTTTTCATGTCTGTGTAATTATCTGTGTGAAGCAAGTGACAAATCGCTGGCTTCCCAACATGCAAAGGTTTTCAGCACAGGATAAAATCAAACATCAGAATGAATAAATAACCCTTCACTACTCAACAATGTACAGTTTAAAGAGCACCAATGTCTGTGGGTTTTATTTCTACAGTATGTTTGCTCCACTCCGGTCCTGTCCGGCACACAACAGGCCCGGCTCTTCACCCAGCAGCTGACCCCCCCCCCCATGGCTCCATCTATGACTCAAGCTTGGCGCCTGCACAGAATCGCCCCTTTGTGTCTGGGAAGAATGTGCCTTTTCTGATTTTTTTGGGGAAAACAGAGACAGAGAAAGAGAGGGATGGGAGCATAAGTAATTGAGACAGATGTAAATCTTGACATGTGATTTATGCGTCCTTTGTAGGCAGGGTACTGGAACAGTTGCTTTCACTATTGACCAGGCTCTTGGTGCTCAAGACACCCTTGATGCTTCATGACAAAGCTAAAATTATAAGAGAAGTTAATATCATGCACAAATAAAATATACATGTTTCTCTTAACTTGTAACAAGGACGATATGTTTCTAAGGGTGCTCTGCTGATAAATTTGCCTTGACAAAAAAAAGCAGCTTGTGGTTTATGAAGCAAATATGTCCTCTCATTTGCAGCTCTGCAGCTATGTCAGATATGGTAGCACCAACAGCTTAATGAGATCTTGTAAATATCCCAAAGTAATACCATGCAATTTCCTGTTGAACATGGAATCAACATCAATAACACCAGCGGGTCAGAGTGAAAGAAAGGAATTCTTATTGAAGCAAACAAGAAGCTTGGACAAACAATAAGTGGGACAAAAATATCACATTTAAACCAGAGGCCACTTTTATTTATCACTGCATGTACTTGAAAAACTTTAATTAAAAGATGTCTTTGACCTGCTGTGTGAAATATTTTTCAAAGCCATGCAGGAAGAGATTTTGTTTTTATCTCATATGTAGACGATGTGTTGAACCTTAATACAAATCAGACATCACAGAAAAAACTCAAACTCGGAAGGCTGCGAGAAGTCATCATCCCACCTAGGCGCCGGCCACAATCAAGGAGCTAATGAACACAAGTTAAGAAATCATTATGCTGAGTTTCAGGTTCATACTTGTATTTTGGCTTTCTGCTAAACACGTTTACATGCTTTAATGTTCAAAAAACACATAATTTTTTTAATACTGTCTGTCTGAATATACCTGTATTCACCATCTATCTGAAACGCTCCGTTTTCGCGCCTGTCTCTTTAACCCCCCCCTCCTGAAAAAACCCAGTATGCTTTGATTGGTCAGCAATTCCAGGTCTTTTGCATCTGCACTCTCTGTGTCTCTGCACCATCATTGCAGCCGGGGAACAACAGTTACGGCCCTGTAGCAACACTTTCTTTTTTTTGTGATCAAAGGTAATTATTTTCATTTATTTTTTCATATTCAGAAATGCACAGATACAAACAATACACTGAGACATGGAATGCTTCCCAGAGCCCAAAAAACACAGAGAGGAAAGCTGGGAGGGAGGGAGAAAAAAACTACACATGCCGAAACAGACACACACAAACACACACATAAACAGACACACACAGATAGACACAAGACAAGGGACCAATCACATGCGCAGGTTGAGGTAAAGGCTGGAGCACAAGGCTACCGCCTGGACCTCGGCAAGACAGCGATCCTGCGCCAAGTGTCCAGGGTCCTTTCCGGCGCTCCATGGATGCGCGTCGTCGACAGATCCATGTACGCGAAGAAGGAAAGGGTCCATGTACGGATAGACGTGTAATGAAGTGGCTTCCAACGGGTTGCAATCATCCTCTTATCAGCTGTTCGTTCAGCAAACACAGCACATTTTTGAGCTTTAGAGAGCTGGAAGGCTAACAGGTCATTCAGAATCAAAACATTGACAGTAACAGGCACAGTAACATTAATCAAGGCGGAAACTTTGTATGAAATATTGTTCCAGAGCTGACCAACAGGAGAGCACTCCCAGAACATGTGGAAATATGTACTTTGAGCTTTTATTGGGCAGAAAGTGCATAAAGGGCTGTTAATTATTTTCATGTGGTACATTTTCACGGGGGTGAGATATGTCCTATGAATGACATTGTAGTGAATCTTCTGATTGCGTGATACTTCTGTAATGGTAGAGCGTACATCATGCTAGTCAAGATCAACACTCAGTCCTGGGTAATCGCGTGCCCAGATCCTCTCTATAGGATGAGCAGTATGGCCACATGTCACATCACAACCATACAGAAGCCCTTACAGCTTTTTAAAAGGAACAGTTTCTTAATAAGGGCTGTGTGTATTTCTCCGTGGATTGACCGTTTTCACTTTTCACTCAGTATTTATACAGCACCTCAACCTGCTTTATAATGAAAAAAAGACAATTTTTTACAATATGGGAATGTTTAATCCCTATATATCATGTTTTGGTCCAGGGCTGGGACTGAATAATACAATAACTTTTTCTTTTTTCAGTTTTAAACCAGATACTGATTTTAAGAGCTGTGTGAAGTAAAACTATACACCATTAATGTATACTGTGTGACTACAAAAGGCATGTCAGTCCAGAAAATACAAAGGTCCACCCTTGGTTCAGGTTCCACAGTAATCTGCCACTGTTTCCCCTTGCTATGACACCCATAGTTTGATGTACGAATGGCCTGTTGATCAACTCTTTATACGTCTTTTTCTACATACTTGCAGACCAATGTGCACACACGCATGAATTTGTGGTGCCAGTAAAAACTGACGCCCGAACCTGTTTCCCTTCCTGTCACTCTCCTTCCAGAGCAGTGAGGTTTGAGTTGACGTTTGAATTATAGGGTGTTACATAGCTGTCTAAATCTAAACTCCACCACACATTTGAACTGCAGACATAGACAGCCCTACAAACCACTGCACATACATTTCCCAGATACACAAACATGCAACTATTGTTAACCACATGCTAAAAGTTGCCTCGGAACAAGATTAGTAATAGAGAAGTCACGGCAAACACAACACTTCAACATCAACAGTCCACGTGAGTATTTATGTGTGTATATTTTAGTACAGTGGATCTAACACTTCTGCTTCTTCTGCTCATCTTTTGCCCTTTTGATGTCTAATTGGTCAAATTTGGACATGATGTCGGTTTTCAAGCAAGGGTCGCTTGTTTGAAATGTGCCTCACATTTCCCTGGCTTCCCCTGTCCAACTGGCATCAACAAAACAAACAGCAGGAAGAACACCGTTCCTCTTGGGAATGATAATAAAATAAGAGAGTGGCATTGTGGTAAGACTATTTAAAGCTCTACACAACAATGTTTGTGTCTGCAATCCCAAGATTTTTAGGGTCATCCTCAGGCAGGCAGATTTATTAACAATAGTAGTTTTACATGTTACAGGAATTTGGAGAAGTTTTTCATTAAGGTCACAGGAAGCCATTTAGTTTCCTTATAAACCCCTGCCAATTATCTGGTCTCTGTTTCCATGTCCAGCTCCATTAGCATCTGTGTGCACGCTCTAACCATGCATACAGTATGTCTGGAAGTACAATGGCTGGTTTCAATGCTCACCAGCTCTCCCAGACATCATCATCTGTCTCTCCACACCAGGCAGACACACAGGGACAACAGATTAACCCTTGCTGAGTCCCTGTGAATTCTCCCAGCTTCTCAATTTACAGCTTCATATTCACTGCACAGGACTCTGCTGGCATGTCACTGAACAATATGATTAGAAAACGTGCAAATCACTGCGGTGAAATCTGCTGTTAGCATAATGCTTCTCATTTTGGACGCATGCGAAAAACTGACAGGTGTAGTGTCTACACAACTGTGTGTTTTGCATCTACATGATGTGTGATGCGTCACAATACATTTTCATTCCAATTAATTTTAAAGTCAGAATTGGAACAATCAAATACAATGGTGGATATGGAAAATATATAAAAGTTTTTATGGGGAGTTTTGCATTGTTACATCACAATGACATGATTTTCAACTCCTGAATAACATTACATAGTCAAGTTAACCTTCCATTCCAATCACATTGGACCTGTCCACATGTGAATCACACAACACTATACAGCCAAATAATGCTAATTGTATGTATTGACATCATCAATTGCTGAGAAGTGTGTTCTGTTGCAGGGATGGTTTGAAATGTTTCTCTGGATGTTTTGCCTCGATACAGAGAAGTTTTTGATACATAATGGATGTATTTTGGCGGGGTATTTTTAGTTTTCCTTCATTTAATTTCCTAGAGAAATAGTCAGCAAGAAAAATAACCACAATGCATGGCTGTTGAGAAGCCAATTGGACCTTTTCTACTCCTAAATTTAGAGCAGGTTTTTAAAGGGGCGCTATGCAGTTTTGACCATTTCTTTGCTTCATTTTGCTTTTTGCTTGCAGGTTTGTCTAAGGAGCCCCCCTTACAGCTTCGGAATAGCTATTTGGCAGCTCCAATGTCTCTGACTCCTTGTGTCTGCCGTTTCCTCTGTCCCACTACAACGCTTTCCTTGCTTTCTGCTTCTTTTTCGCCGGGTCAGCCATGACGATACTGTAAAAAACTCCAATGCTACCTTGTCCCGTATGTGTACAGTGCTGTGAAACAATTAGTTACATCGCAAGACCTGATATCACGCGATCCTTCGGGACCCTGAGAACGGCAACTCGCCGGCTCAAAGTTACAAAGGTGGTTTTTCCGCTCACAGGTGCTAGGGGGAAGTGAGACGAACACCATTCAACTCGAAATAAGTCACATAACCATTCCAATGACTCAGAATCAAAATAATAATAATAAATTAAGCTAAAAAACTGCATAATTCCCCTTTAAAAACAAAAGGTGAGCAGTCACCGTTCAGTGACAGTCAGAAGTAAATGTTTCAGTGTGTGTCTTTGCCTGTTTTTTTATTATTGTAGAGTAGAAAGCACTTAAGACTGACATTACAATGCTCTATTGTCTCTGGGCCAACAGTTAGCTTCCTGGCCAGTCAGAATCCACGGAAACAGGAGCGCAACCCAAACAGAGACACAGGGGTCAACTTCTTTCATGTACGCCTTAACCCAACCATCCATATATCAGCCTCATCACACCACTCTCCTCCCACTTCAGCTGAACAGTCCCTCTTCCTGAACAATGTTCTCCAATTGCACATCTGGGTTTTATGAGAGCAGAAGCCAGATTCAAAAAACTGAAAAAAAGATGGATCCAGACTGATGGACACCCACCATGAAGAGTGATGCTTCGGGGTGAAGTGGAATTACTTGCCTTGATTTAATGTGTTTTTTCTGGATGGACCTATTTTGTCTAAGTGACAGTAATGACAGTGAGCTATTAAATACTAAATGAGGTTCAGTGTCTGAAAAGAGTCAAGGCTTCTTGGCTGCCCCTCTGATTTGTGAGAAAGTAATTTCCTGTGAAGACATTTTTTTTTTCTGTCTCAGAGACTTCTCATCCTGCTTGACTAGCACTCCTTCCTCTCCTCCTTTCATACCCACGAGCTTTATGTTTTGGCTTCTTTTATCCATGTTGGAGCTCTGTTTCTCTGTTACAGTTTATCTCGGACACTTCTCTGCATTCCTACCACAACTTGTACAATAATGATTCATTCAATACAAGTTCATACAATTCTTGAGACATTTTCAACATGATTTTATAAGTTCATGGTGTTGAATTTGCTCTCATTGCTCTCCCCCCTTTTTATCACTCCTTCTGTCTTCTAGTTTTCTTTTCCTCACTCTCATTCATCTCATACCTTAACGACAGAATAGGTGGATCATAACTCATCATAATAGTAATTTTCTTGTCAGGCGTGACCTCTCGCTAAAATAATAATTGCAAAAGCAAACGCGGCTACACGTTAGACATTTTAAACGGTGGAAATTTGAATCATGTGACCGTTCTTTTTGACGTAACAGGCACAGTTTAAACACATAGTTAACATTGTGAAACTGAACTGGTTACATTTAGGAAATAATTGTTCTTAAAGGGGCGCTATGTGGTTTTGGCCATTTCTTCGCTGTTTTCTCACTTTTTGCTTGCAGGTTTCTCTATAGATCCCCCACACACAGCTTTGGAATAGACTTTTGACAGCTCCTTCTGATCCTGCGACAATGCTTTCCTTGCTTTCTGCTTCTTTTTTGCCGGCTCAGCCATGACGATATTGTGAAAAACTCCATTGTTACCTTGTTAGCCGGTTCCTGAATGGGCGTATTTGTGCAGTGCCGTGAAACAATTCGTTACATCGCAAGACCTGATATCACGCCATACTTCCATGTCGGCTGAAAATTGCAAGGTTGTTTCTTCCGCGCACAGACGCTAGGGGGGAACGAGACGACCACCATTCAACTCAAGAAAAGTCATATAACCATTCCAATGACCGCCGAAGCTGTTCAGTTAAGGTAAATCAAGCTGAAAAAAACTGCGTAGTTCCCTTTTAAGGTTAGTAAAACATCATTGATTGGCTTAAAATGAATCATGTAAAACTTCTAAAATGAGGAAGCAACATCATGTCATGGACATCATTGCTTTACGGACTAAGGTCCATAAAAACTCACTTAATTTCATAAAGAGACATCTGACTTATGGCTTCACACAGTTTGTTTGACCCATCCATCCCCCGAACCTGCCAACAAATGCAGAATTTGGCGCTCCTATACTTTGTCACCTCGCTTTCTCACTTGCTTTAGCGATAATTACGTAAGAAACATAATCATGGGTCGCTATGAGCTACTTGCACAATCAACCTATGAAGTCGTTCTCTGGGTGAAGACAGTCTGCATTTACTCATCAGAGAGCATCTGATACTTTGCAGCTGTTGTCAGCAAGAGCTGCTCGCCCTCCCAGATTCCCAGTGAAGATGATCCCTCCATTTCTCATGTCTGTTCTCAAGGCCAACCCAATCTTCCCTTCAAATCTCCTTCTCTTCCCCCACCTCCCCTTTCCTCTTGCTCAGAGTTCACTGCTTTTTATTCCCTTCAGCCTCCTCTCCTGTGTCCACCCTGTTCCTTTTTCTCTTTCATCTCACCAGTCAGTCAATTCAGCCTCTCCTGTGTTGCCACTTTTCCATCCACCTGCCATGGGATTAATGGCATTAAATTCATTCTCTTTGTCAAATCTGCATTATAGCCCCTCAGCTTGGACCTTTGGGCTTCTGTTCATCCTAAGGAATCTCTTGACATTTTTTTTTATTCCTCAGCACTAACCCTTTCTCCATTAGGTATAAGTGAAAAACAGATGTAGCCTAAGCTCTGGAACTCATTGCAAAGCAATAACCATTCAGATTTTTTTCTTCTTCTGTGAGGACTCATTTTATTTTATTTATTTTGGACAAGTTACTACATTACCTGGGCTTTCTTTGTTGAATCTTGGTGTAATGTCCTGATAAATGTACTGCATTTACTGTATGTGTAGATACAAACATCACACACACTCACCAGCCTGTGTATCCCAGCTCGTATTTCTGTTTTAAATCAGCAAACACACTGAGGCAGAAGTACACACGGACACCATGCTCCAACTGCTGTAGCATTTAAATATCTGTTCAATTAAACCAAACAACCATATAATTCGTAAATCTGCGAAGGGTAGAAGATGGAGCAGTTTCACTGTGGAAATGCCTTTGAAAATCACATAAAACGGTTAAAAATGTCCTTTGAAAAGTGGAAAACTTTCAGTATTCTGCTGTACACACATGCATACACATTCTCACAAAAGCATGCACACTATTGTTGCATGACCATGAACGTCAGTGATGAGTGTATTATTTTTTAAGAGTGAGAGAATGAAGGGTCACGGAGAGAAGAAAGATTGACGACACTCATGGGGACTCATGTCTACAGACTACAGACTCGTGTTTAAAGACCTGAGTAAAGGTCAGAGATGATTGTGTGTGTGTGTGTGTGTGTGTGTGTGTGTGTGTGTGTGTGTTAAATACCTGAGTCACTGAAGCCTATGTAATGCTAAAGTAGGTTCACATGTCGGACATTTGTCTGAGGCAATGGCAGACAGAGAGGATCCAAGGTTAAGACCTGATGAGTTGAAGCAACAGGAGGCTACACACGCACACGCGCGCGCGGCGCGCACACACACACACACACACACACACACACACACACACACACACACACACACACACACACACACCTGGACTTTCAGAAAACTATCTTAGCTGTTTTATATCATGTTTTTTAACTGCTGCTCTTTCCTTTATATCAGTATGAAGGCTAAAGCACGTTGAATGGCCTTGTTACTGTAATATGCTTTACACATAGAGCTGCCTTGCTTTGCCTTTAGTTCACATGCATTATTTCTTCTTTGTGAAGTTCACCAACCTCCTCCTCCTCCTCCCTCTCCTCTTCCTCTCCATCTCCTTCCACTCCACTTGTCTGCCGCACAGAGCTGCTTCGCTGATGCAAAGTTCATGTCCAGAAGGAAACATACGGAGCGGAGCGCAAACCGACAAACCGGATGAGAGAGAAAAAGGGCGGTGAAGTTGTTTCTTTGCGAAGGGACTACTTTATTCTAAGGTAAGTTTGTTCTGAAAAGCGGAGTTTGTAAATCCCTTTGTTTGATGTATGTTGCGTAACGTGGACTGGAAATAGCGGATGGGCACGTGAAACCAACAGCAAGAGATATGTACAGAAAGTAACTACACAGCCGACCTTCACTCCAGTCTGGCTGGTCTTCTATAAATTAACGTCCGCGTGCATTTTCTGTGCGTAAAAGAAGAGCGCAGTGAGACAGGCGGGAAGTGTCTCTCCACCTCGCATCTCTTACAAAATCTCTATCAATTTATGCACACCTATGCGCACGTGCGTGTCACTGTGCAGTCACTTGGTTAAATGGTGGGTTGAGGTTTTTCTTTATTTAAACGATTTACACACAATGTAATTAACTCAGGGCTTGATCTCAGTTATAATCACTGATATTATTCAGTATATGTGTGAAAAAAACTTGCTTGAATGCCATTAAGCAGCATTTGTCTGCTTTAAATAACATCTGGCATGCACACTTAAGACATCAAATCTCATGTTGGACAAACATCTGTGGCCAGATTGCATCATTATTCAGTATGTAAATACAGTATGTCAAGAGGAAAAGCCTAAAAAATCCTGACAACATATGGAAAACAAACTGCATTACAATAAAGGACAACTTTGCAATGGTGAGATAGTTACACCGACGTCCTTTTCATGAGAGCTTTGATTATGTTACCTTCTGTACATCCTCTTCTGCAGCATTACTTCCCATTATTTCAGTTGCAATCTAAGTTATTTAGGTCATATTTCAATAGAACATGCTATTTAAATATAAAACTAAGCACTGTATTACATGTCTTATGACTTTAAACAGTGTTAGCAACATGAACTGCAGCTTAGTTCTTCGTTCGGAGGTGGTGAGACTATGTTTGGTTGAAACAATCAAAATCAATTGGTCACTGTGCCCCTCCAGTGGAACCACAGCACAACTGTGCTGGGGTCATGCCAGATCTCAGGTTATTGGATTGGCATCCTCTCAGGAGGAGGCGTCATGGTGAGAGAGACTGTCCTACAACATATCCAAACATCTGGACACTGTGTCTGTCCCTGCAGCAGCGTAGGTCTTCAGCGGACACTGCGACGACAACCCAAAGGCCCAAAACATACGTGCATAATAATAGGTTAACTGTGTGATTTAAAATGCAGATAGGTTTTACAGTACACCATGTGACACCATGCAGCTGGAAATGGAGTCTACCATGCCGCAAATCACTTACACTTTGACTTATTTTGAGTTTTCCTTTAAACGACCACTTTAACAGTGCCTCTCTGTTAGTTTGCTAGGTTAAGATTAGGAGAGGCAACATTTCCCTATGCTCTCTGCCCATCATGTGTTTGCACTGCACTGCCACTTGGCCTAGTTTTTCTTTTCTGTTGACAAAAAAAATCATAAAACTAGTTAATTATGGCCAGAGTTAAACCTGACCATAAAGATTGACTTGGTTGCTTAGCCTGCTGTTCTTTTGCAATGTATCTGTGTGATGTAAAAAAGGAGTCATTGAACTGGTTAAAGAGTTCTAATCTGCAGTGAATTCTTATCGCAAAATGCCTCTTCTGGTGAGTTATGTTGTTGACTCTGTAGTGCATTAAGGAACGTGTGAAAGGGAGTGAACAGGAAGTTAATTTACAAGTCAGTGTTATGAAAAATACAGTATGTAATGTCACACTCATCTGTGCTGACAATCTGATACTGTGACACATGAACCCGTGTCATCACACCAAGATATCCCACATCCTAATCAGATATGACTACACCCATAAATCATCACAGTTGTTTGACTGCATGCAGTGCAGAGACACATACACACAACCTTACCATAAGGACATGGCAGGCATGTGTATTGCCACGTTGCAGCAGTAGATCTATTTAAACTGAGTATATGTTGTACTTTGGGGTCAATGCGTAATGGTCAGGATGCACTGACCTCATCCACAGTTGGCTGGTTATGTGCTGTAAAAGGACCACGGCCCTCCGGTCCAGCGGAGGAAGCAACCTCAGAACTGACCCACTGCCTTGTGTGTGTGTGTATGTCTATGTGTTTGTGTGTGTGTGTGTGCGTGCGTGCATGTGCGAGCCCACAGATGTATGTCTTTCCGAGCCACTTTGATTGAACGGTCCGTCAAATGTCATCAGAGCCCGGTTCTGCATTTTTTGGCTCTGTGGTACCAGATGTTTGGCTAACACATTTAATCTGCTCACACCAAAGAGACTGACAGAGAAGGGAAACAGTTCTGGCAGTATGTGTGTGTGTGTGTATGTGCCAGACGGGAAAGAAAGATAAAAATGCAAGATTGATTGAAGGAAAAGCTGAAACTAGAAGTCTCGGTAAAAGAAAACACATAAAAACAGGAGGTAAAAATGTGTTTCTTATCAACGTCCTCAGATCCTTTATTTGATGACTATAACGGATGGCCTCCCCCCCGTTGTCAGTCTCTGTCTGCAATCAGTTAGGCAGCTCATGCAAAAAAACAGGCTTGTTTATGGACGTCTGCAGGTACAACTTGTAGATAAATAACACGTTTAGCAGATCTAAATGTCTGTCTGTGTGTTCCTAATGAGGCCATGAAGTTTCCAAAGTGAACTTCTGAGCTGTCATTACTCTTTATTGTGCATGACGAGATCTGAGTTGAGCCGCGTTTACTGCTCACAAAGCCATGAAGGAAAAAGAAAGCCATATAAGGCTGATAGCAGGGTAAAAGAAATTGGCAGCTATAAAAGCAGGAGAAAACATCTTAATTACACCATGAAAAGCTGTGAATTCAGCATTAAATGACTGAAATGCAGCAGCTAAACGAAGGACAGATAAAAGAGTGAAGAAAATTTCTAGCTAAGTAATTAGGGGTGGGAATCGGATCCGATTTGATTCTATCCAAACTTGGTGTTGACGCTGACAGTGAATGATTTTCTCCCTTGCTAATGTTTATCTGCCTCTCACCTGCTCGTGACCCACAGGCCCTAATCGCCCCTTTAAGCTAAATGTTACTTAACTGGGGGATCAAACATGGTCAGACAACCACTAAAATCCATCATACTTCCCTGTGATGGATTTTTCTGTATTACTTTTTTTGCCACACCCATACTTTCATCCTCCCTCCTTCCCTATTCCTAGGTTACTGACAGTGAATGCTCCCTGTGATGGCCTCCCCCCTGGCCATTTGTCCTGTTGAAAAACTGGGATTAGTTAAATTTAGGGATGGTAATCTGAGCCCAGACCAGTGCCCAGTAAGAGTGGCACCATCCGCTTGTTCAAGTTCTTATATCACCGGTCCAGATTGGCCTGGCAGCAGCCTGGGCGGGTAACTCCTGTGACGTTAGTACAACATTGGATGTGGTTTGGAGAGGTCACGTTGTTGGAGCTTACCAGTGCTCGCTATCCAGGAAAAGATAGTCACACAGGGCCTTCGGAAGTTTTTTGGTGACATCTATGAAAGGGGCTGCACATGTTCAACTGGCTGTTGCTGTTATGTCACGTAAAATTGCTATCCCTTTTTACACGGATGTCCTTTTCATGTGCGCTTACATTATGTACATCTCTGTACATCCTCTTCTGCAGCATTACTTTTTTTTAAATTGTTTTTTTAGGTCATATTTCAATAGAACATGCTATTTAAATATAAACCACTGTCTTATATGTCTTATATCACTTCAAAGTTCCTTTTGTAATCAGTTTTTTGCCAAGTTCAGTCACTGAACAAATTCTGGAGAACCTGCTGTCTCCTCAGGCAACCGAGAGAGAATAACATTACCACCTTTAGTCAATCCAGAGTTTTAGTTGTGTGACACATTTATGTGCGCCTGAATGCCCCTGCTTTAGTCTCTGGTCTTACTAGTAACTCACATCTCTCCCTTTTCTCCCTGTCTGTTCTCCCAGCCTTAAGTGAACTGAAAGAAAACACAGAAGGCCCTCTACCTGGAAACCATCAGGGAACTAAGTGGATTGAAGAAGGCAGAGAGCAAGTGAGGGAGGGAAGACAGGGATTAGCAGCTAATCCAGTGCATGGACAATCCTGGATGAGCCTTATTTTTTTCTTCCAGGATGATGCAGACAAAACAGTCGCTGGATTACTTCACACTACTTTATTGACCTTTTTAAGAACGCTTCACCCACCTTTTTCCTCTGCTCTGATTGTTTTTGTTGCCTCTCAAAGGTCGGACGTCTTGGGTACAAAGGGGACCAGGGAACTGGGGATAAAGTCGCGGAGCGACAGGCCTGGTGACTGGATGTCCCGTGGACAGTATAGTGCCACACATGGATAAACCGCTTTAGTGATAGACGGTGCATAGCAGTGGACCCCATGCTCTCTCAGCTTGGGCTTTGAGGAAGACAAGTGCACGAGACGCACACAATCCTCTCAAAAGTAAAGATCTATCGAAGGCTCATGCAAAAAGGACTCGCTGCAAGTAAGCTATGTGGAGATATACTGTGTTGACATTCAGATTATGAAAACAGAAAATGATTCTTCATGCATGCGTTTCATTCAGTGATTCAGAAATGTGTAGGTGTGCTGCTGCAGGAAAGAGAATAGCGGACACGTCAGACTCACTAATTTACTAATCCTTGTAGGTCAACTTGAAACCTAAAAAGTAGTGAGAAGGGAAGCCACGGTCTGGGGAAAATGGGTCTAAAAGTGACTTGATCCAATTATATTATATGCTGGTTAAACATTGTGTCCAGTCTCAGTTTTTTTTTTTAAATTCAAGCTATATACATAAAAGCTTATTTTATTAGGTTTGGGTAAAAGGCAAATGAAAGAGACTTTGGTTTTACAAGCATCCCATTGAGGTGATCCTCTTAGTGTAGCAAGTATAATGTAAATTGAGACTGACCACAAGTCAGTTCTCCAAATCTAAAATGAAGTAAAGACCAGTCTATTTCATTACTTTGTCACTCAAACCAGCTAAGTTGTTGCACTGAAATCACTTCTGAAGTTATTTTCAGTTGCGGCTTGACTTTGTTTTTCTAAACTGAACCAAATCTGAACAAGAGTCCAACTCTTAAACTCTCCAACCGCATAAGCAGTGGTAACCAGAGGAAACAAAGTATTGCCTTGTAATTCATCTCCTTTGTTATTTTGTCACAACTGAAAGCTGCTGTTGTGCAGGAGAAGGGAGCTGAACGTTTGGCCATGTGCAGTACTAACGGTACATGAGAGGAAAAAAGAGAAATAGTAGAAACTGGCATCTTTCAGTGTAGATCCAAAAAGAAAACCGTGGGCCGACGGTGGATGAATGGTTGGCTCTGGCCGTGTGGAGAATGGATTATACACACATTCTCTGCCGACTAAACAACCACATTTTTGTGTTTTCTATTCTCACTGTCCCGATATTTAAATTTTTTTTTCTCTCTCTCTGGTTTTACAGTGGACCCCAAACTGGAATTCAAACTTGACTGACATGTTATCAGAGTTTAGAAGCTCTAATTTAAATTAAAGGGAAATTACACAACTTTCCTGTCACAATGAGTCTGGGAAAACTGCCAGGGATCAAGGGCCTTGTGTCTGGCTCGCAGGGGAAACGTCGCTTCAAGAGCGAACTCTCTGTGGACATGATCAGCCCGCCGCTGGGTGACTTCCGACACACCATGCATGTTGGTCGTGGCGGTGAAGTGTTTGGTGACACGTCCTTCCTTAGCAACTACGGGGGCAACAGGGAACCAGGAAGTCCAGACTCAGCAAACAGCTCCAAGACAACCGGGTTCTTCACACGCACCTTCGGCATGTACGGAAGAACTCTGTGCCGCGTCCGCGAGGGGACTCCCGTGACTTGTCATCCACGCCACCAGATGTCTCACCCATCATCAAGAATGCCATCTCCCTGCCCCAGCTGAACATGGACTCACCCAACGGGTGCCTACAGAGGGTGATGTTCCCCAGCTCCATGAGCTCGACAGATGACTCCTTCTGCACATATGGTGAGATAATACTTTACGGGTCAGAGTTTATGAAACTCATCTGAGCAGCAAGGTCATCGGCCCTGTTCACACCTGGCCTTAACATCAGCTTGGCTGGTCCGATCACAAGTAGACAGCAGAACAGGTGTGAATGCACCTAAGACACATTGAGGATGCATTGAGATCCGATCGCTCAGATATTTATAGGTGGCCACATTCTTTTAGCAGTGTGTACATGTACGTGTCTTGGGTCACTGCCTACTCAACTGACGTCGTTTGCGAAAGCTGAAGTGTAGTATTCTGATATTGCGTAAACTGAGTTTGTCCACAACGTCTGAAAATTTCAGAAAGCCCACTGAGATAAATTACGAGTGGATCTAACATCTTGGGCGACTTGGTTTGTCTGGAACATGCCAAGAAATAGAGACACTCTGAATTGTTTTGATTTTTTCGTCTTCTTTTAATTTCCATCAGTCTAGGTAAAGGAAGTGCATTGCTGCTTCGTGCCGGTGAACAAACTACATCTCATTTGGTCTTTCCAACCGGAATTGATGTATATGTTAATTTGCATATAGAGCGGGGGAACTGAGATCCAATCACAAGTGGTCAGTTAAGATGCACGCAGACATGTTATTACCAGGTCTGAACAGGGCCATCTTCATTGAAAGTGTGCTCAGAAAAGTGAAGCAAAGCGGGATCATACTCAAGTATAATGATTTATTAAGTAGCAAAAGAGGGCATGGTGTTAGGAGTGTCACAATAGTACCGTACATGCCAGTGAGACCACACAGTTAACTGAAAAAAAATTGGAAACCCACAATATACAGTAAACAGGACTAGTTCATTTTTTTAACTGTTAACTGTTAACTGTTATTTAGTTAAATAAGCCAGCTGAAGGCTTTTCCACCAACACCTGGAATTCATTTCCTTCAGCCTTTAGCTGGACTTTGGTCCTGATGCTCAAACAGTCAATAACAGAGCTCTGTCATAATTTTTAGTTTTTAGTTTTTTTTTTAAAGTATGGACACTTTTTTCTGGACACAAACTATTTGATAGCATACAAAGCCTAACTTGCATTATCACATAGAGCTTATGCAGCTAAGCCCAGTCTGACTTTCATAATTTGGGATATATTTAGATTATTGTCCTAATTTTAGTGTAATTTTAAGGAAAACTTTACCACTAACTTAACTGGCATGACATAAAATCCATTTGAAACAGCTGAAGGAACAAAGACTGGATTTACTGTATATCATATAACAACGATAAGTATTAACATGAGAGAGATGGAACAATGTGAATGTGTTAGTTTAGTCAACGAGGCCTCGATGCATTTTTGCATAAGCCCAAATTTGACACATCTGCAAACTTATGTGTTAAATTACATAATATATGAGTTTTTACTATAGAATCTGTGTCCTGAGATCACTTCTGTTATGATTAGACACTATGAATACAATTGAAGTTGATTGAAATATAAATTTGGATACAAATCAACAAAGATCGCAATCGAGAAAAACAGTTAAGCTTCAGAAAAACAATTCAAAGTGTGGCTTCTATGTATTATTATAAAATAATTTAAATAAATGATAAGATTTGATAAGTTAACGTCATTAGTTAGCGGCTCAGAAGTTCTAACAGGTGATATGGAGCATTTGTGTCTGATGGCAAATATCAAGATCCTGGAGGAGGCATACAGTTAGAACTTTTTCTTTTTTGTTGCTGTATCTTAAGGTTACAGGAAGCTCAGAGTAAATGTACAAAATTATAGTGTTAGTGGTAGACCAGCACTGTGTCAGTCACCCTGAATTATGTGCAAAACGTAAGATAATCATTACAGTTGCAATTCTCACTCTTCACTGTCGAGCTGACCAAACAGGACTATAAATGCCAGTGAACACACAAACAGAGAGGGTGATGTAGCTCTCTTGGCAACTTCGCTCTTACATTCCTCCAAGACAACCGGCAAACAAGCGGCTTCTTCTGAGTCATCTGGATTCACCTAGGCAACACCTGTACACAATTCAGTCTATAAACACAAACACACACAGCTGCTTTGGAAGACACAAAGATACTTAGTGGGCATTTTCCTGTGATCTATGTGTGCATGTGTCACTGCCTGCCTGAGCGCACACCATAAACACACCATTAACCAATCAGAGCTTATCAGGCAGCAGTGTGCAGAGTCTGGACTGGAAATCCCCTCCCCAAATTCCTTACCCAATTCATATGGAATTTGCCCAAACTGATGTGGTGTGGAGCCGGCATTAAAGGAGTTTGGGAGTTTTTTCTTATCAGTGTGTTTCTCAGTTCACCACCCATGTCATTATTTCATGTCTTTTCTTATTCTCTCGGATGAGTTTGTCACAAATGTCATCATCCACTGGTTTTACAGATTTCAGTCTTGAAAACAAATTTAATCAATAGTAAAAAAATCAAGTAGTAGTTACTCAGTATACTCAGTATACTGTAGTAACTGTGTATTAAAAAAAACTCTTCTGCAAAAACTCAACATTTACATTATAATCCTGCAATAATCACATTTTCATTTGCAATTGAAACCTAAGAAGGTAAATGCTCCAGCAACACTTGTAGTTTAAAGAGCAACTTTATTATCAGACCAACACGTTTCAGCTTGAGGCCTTCATCAGGGCTTTTAATAGACCCCCATCCTATAACACCACAGCAGTTTCACTCTATCACTCTTGTTTTTCTCTTTCTGTCCCCTTTCAGTATCATCATACAGCTCTTAAATGCCTTCCTGTTTTCTGACAGACAACTGAGTCCTTCCCTGCAGGGAAGTTTTCAGCAGTCTGTTACTGGTTACATGCTGCCACTCTGTGGTGAAAAGATTTAATTGCTAGACTAACAATAACTCAGCTTGTACTTAAGGCCCCATATTATTCTCTCTTTAGTCCATATCCACAAAGTTCCACTTACGGGATTGCTCTGTTACAGCTGGGAATTCTGCTGGATCGTACACCTTTTTGGCTGCATATCCGTTACCTTCTGCATTCTTTGTGTTGGAATCTTAAACCCCGGTGGATTTCTGAGGACTATGGTTACCTGGTCCTCAGATCTCTGCAGGGTAAATCCAGACAGCTAGCTAGACTATCTGTCCAAACTGAGTTTTCTGTTGCTCAACTAAAACAACTTTTGAACGTCCACATCTTCCACCAAAACAAGATCCTTCCCAAAGCTATTTTGCAGCGGTACTGCGGCTCTGTCCGGTGCTTAGCACCGCCCAAGAAAATTGTGATTGGTTTAAAGAAATGCCAATAAACCAGAGCACGATTTTCTCCCATGCTCTATTAACAGTGAATAATGGGAGTAATAGAGGTCACAGAGAACTATAGTAAGGCAATTTAATTGGGATATAGGGACTTTTGAGATTTACTCAAATAATATTAACCTGCATGTAGCTAATATTTCTCATTATCTACATTATTTTACTGTTCAAATCTCTAAAATAGCACAATGTCCAATTGGTTGGATTTCCCTTTAAGTGTCATCAGAAGATTGAACTTTACAAAGTGCCTTCAAGTTCAAAATGTACAAAAACATGATTTTATATTCAACAACATCACCCCAAAAACTACTAATGGGGTTTGTAACATACATTGGGATTATTCTGGTTCTAAGATAAGAATGTCTCTAAGATGTTTTCTTCATGTCGTGTCATTAGTTCAGATCATTTCAGTGACTTCAGTGTTTTCTTCTTCTGTCTGTTGCAGGTCTGCAGTCTGGATTTGTCACTCTGCCCCGCCTCTCTCGCATTGACAGACAGTTTTATGATGGAGACGTGCGGAAAGGGTCTCTACCCGACACCGGTGGCTTCACTCTGACTCGCTCAGACTCCCTCACGTCGTTCACTGTGGACCTTGGCCCTTCCCTTATGACTGAGGTGCTGAGCTTGATTGACAACCCCAGCTGCCTTCAGACGTCCAATCACAGCCAGGCAGCAGACGAGGAAGAGGAAGTGGAAGACCACAGCTCTCTAACAGAGACGCCTGTGCAGAGCCCTGAGTTGACTTCACCCAACCCTTCCATGAGTAGCAGGTCATTCAGCAGTAACATGAACAACAGGGGGCGCTCTTGTAGCTTTGACACGGCAGAGCAAGAGGAGAGGGGGTCACTGAGGACTCCAGAAGTGTGCACTGGGTCTCCTCAGAGAGCTGAGCCCGCGATGGAGGCAGAAAGGTTCCAGAGGGCGGCTGACGTGCTGTCTCGTCATTATGGTGGAGGCTCCTTCACAAAGGGAACGAGGATGAGCAACGACACCCCCTCTCCTGCTTTGTCCCACAGCCGCAAAACACCATATGCCTTTTCTGAAGAGGAGGAAGAGATCAAAGTCTAGATGTTGAAAGTCTTTCTGAAAGAGAGCAGGAACTTCATTGATTCAATAAAACCATAGAAACCTTCCAGTGACTGGAATTCTTGGTTTTCTTGAAGTCAGTGAAGCTGACGTCAGTGATCAACTACCAGATCCTGGTCTGTATTCAGTTTCTACAGGACGGGCGTTTAATGCCCCTCTCAACCCTGGACCTTCCCCTCTCTCTGCACTACGTTGCTGCCATGATTTTACAGATTGTTAAAACTATTCTAAAGATAAGTCCCTGAAGGAGTCTGACACCACACAATGGATTCATGTCAAGACCAAATATAAATAATGACTTTTTAGTTTTATCAGTAACAAAAATGTAAAAGTGAATAACATATGTCACGGCTGCATTAATTATCCTCATAACAGTCAACTGAATATACCTGGGAACAATGAATTTTGAATGGACTTTGATTTTTCTATTTTCTTTTCACACTGTACATAATCTCCCACTTCATAATCATGATGTTCAACAGCAAAGTGTGTTTTACATAAATAAAGATCTTCAGGTTCAAAGGTCTGAGGCGTCAAGCTGAACCTGGAACACTTGAGCTAAAACCTCTGTAGATTGTAAAATAATTAACTGTGAGCAGGAATAATGGTGTTACAAACCTAACGTTGTTGTAGAATTACAGCTTATAGTGATCACTTCAACTGTTACATGTATATTGGATTGTTTATCAAGCTTTTATCAATATTAGTTTATATTTTTTCTAAAATGATAAAGCTGATGTAATAAAGGCCTGGATTCAGATTTCTGCTTCTTTTTTAACATTGTAAACTCAAAGCAAAGTCCCTCAACAGCTGTAAAGTTGTATTATAGTTATATTATTATATATTGTTAAGATATATCGGCCGATATATCAGAATATTGGATTTTTAAATAACCAAATATTTGTATCCGTTTCGGCCCTAAAAATCCTTTATTGGTCGGGCTTTAATTTTAATAAAGGAATGAGTTATTAGAGTTGTTTCTAGTTTTATGCTGCTCAATGACTGATTCATAGTTAATAAGGAACTATTCATGAAGAAGAGGGTCAGTATGTCTAGTCACAGATATTAATGAACTAATTATTATGTAATGATTCATTATCTCCCAGTCTATTCTCATCAGTATCACAGTTTAGCACATTGACCACACACTGTCTAGCATAGGTTTGAACCTAGTCTTTTTGAATAAGATACTGTGTTTCTTGGGCTAAGTATTAACAGTATTGAAGGAATACTTTTGTTGTATACTAGCTTTGGAAAACTACTGCTCCACCTTGTGTACTGAATGAGACAGATCACCACTTATTTTCATGATATTATATTCATTTCTTCACATTGTAATTAGTATAAAGACACTCAAGTGGATGAAAAGGTGTATTACTGTAAATTAAAGAAAATATGCAAGGTTATTGTGTAAATAACTAAAAGACAAAGGATGGATGAAACGCCTGCAGCACCACAGGCCCCATGACAGAGGACTGCACCTTGGGAACGTAGCCCGGAACGGGGTGCAGAATGGCCCTCACATTACCCGGGGCAAACTCCAGGCATCGGGAAGCAACCGAAAGAGCCTGGAGGTCCCCCACCCTCCTCAGAGAGGTGATAGCAAGGAGGAAGGCCATCTTCAGGGTTAGGTACTTGGCCTCAGCCGACTCCAATGGTTTGAAGGGGGCCTCAGCCAGAGCTTCAAGAACCACCGCCAGATCCCAGGTGGGGATCCTAGGGCGAGTCGCAGGTCTCATCCTCCGGGTCCCACGGAGGAACCGTACGACCAGGGGAAGCCTCCCCAGAGACCCAACCCTCGAAGGGGCGTGGAAAGCCGAAATAGCAGCCACGTAAACCTTGAGGGTGGATGGGGAAAGGTCCGCAGAGAAGCGGTCCTGCAGAAACTCCAGCACCTGAACCACCGGGCAGGTAACTGGGTCCAGCATGCGTCCACTGCACCAGGCAGAGAAGACGGCCCACTTCTGGCCATACATCCTCCGTGTAGACGGGGCCCTGGAGCTAAGGAGAGTCTCGACCGCACCCGCCGTCAGGCCCGCCGCTAGGTACTGGGCCCCCTCAAGGGCCAGACCCATAGCCGCCACAGGGCGGGGCAAGGGTGAAGAACCCGGCCCCCTGCCCGGGACAGCAGGTCCCTCCTCAGAGGGACCCGCCACGGCGGACCGTCCAGGAGCGCCATCAGGTCCGAAAACCACACCCGGGTCGGCCAGAACGGCGCTACAAGAAGCAGGCGGATGCCCTCCTGACGGACCCTCTCCAGGATCCCCGGGAGCAGAGCGACTGGGGGAAAAGCGTACAGACGCAGCCTCGGCCACTCTCGCACCATGGCGTCCAGCCCCAGCGGGGCCGGGGGCGTCAGGGAGAACCACAGAGAACAGTGCGTAGTCTCTCGAGACGCCAACAAGTCCACGTCTATGGGTCCGAACCTTTCGCACAAGGACTCCACCACCTCGGGGTGGAGCCGCCATTCCCCGGGCCTCAGCCCCTGTCTTGACAGCAGGTCCACCCCCAGATTCTGAAGCCCAGGGATAAACATCGCCCTGAGAGATAGCAGTCTCCGCTGGGACCACAGGAGGATCTGATGCGCCAGTCTGCAGAGAAGGCGCAAGCGCAGACCCCCTGGTGATTCAGATAGGCCACCACCGCTGTATTGTCGGACCTGACCAGCACGTGGTGACCCAGGAGCACAGGCAGGAAGCTCCTCAGAGCCCGGAACACAGCCAGCATCTTGAGGCAATTGATGTGCCATGACGAGTGATGCTCCCGCCAAACCCCCTTTGCAGAGCGGTCGCCCATGACCGCGCCCCACCCGGTGAGGGAAGCGTCTGTCAAAACGATCACACGGCGACAGGGCGCCCCCAGCGCGGGTCCTTGGGACAGGAACCAAGGCGTCTTCCACACCGATAGGGCACGAAGACATTTGTGCGTAACCCGTATCAGGCGGAACGGGTTTCCCCTCGGGGAGAACCCCTTGGATTTCAGCCACCACGGCAGGGCCCTCATGTGCAGAAGACCAGAAGGTATCACGCTGGAAGCAACCGCCATGAGGCCCAACACCCTTTGGAAGTGTTCCACCGTGATGGCGCGGCCCAGCCTCACACTCTTCACCATGGCCGGAACGGACTTGACACGAGCCGGAGACAAACGTGCCAGCATCGTCAACGAGTCCCACACCACCCCTAAGAACACAGTCCTTTGGGTGGGTGCCAGCACACTCTTTCCCTCGTTGAGCCTCAGCCCCAAACGAAGATGAGGAGCGAGGACGACATCTCGATGCCGAACCGCCAACTCCCGAGACTGAGCCAGGATAAGCCAGTCGTCGAGGTAATGTGGACCCGGACGCCCTGGAGCCGCAAAGGGGCCAGCGCCGCATCCATACACTTGGTGAAAGTGCGAGGGGAGAGTGCCAGGCCGAAGGGAAGAACCCGATATCGGTACGCCACGCCCCCAAAGGTGAACCTCAGGAACTTCCTGTGGGAAGGACAAAAGGAGATGTGGAGGCATGCATCCCTCGGATCCAAGGCGACAAACCAGTCCATAGACCAGATGTGACACACGATGGCGGGGATGGTGAGCATCTTGAACCTGTATCTCCTCAGAGACCGGTTCAGAACCCGCAGATCCAGAATAGGGTGCTGGCCTTCCGTCCTTCACAGGAACCAGGAAGTACCGGCTGTAGAAACCGGACCCGCTGGCCGGCGGGGGAACGAGCTCCACGGCCCCCTTCTCCAGCAGCGAGCGCACTTCCTGTCCCAGCACCAGGCCCTGGTCCGGGTGCACCACAGTCCGGACCACCCCAGTGAAGCCGGGGGGGGTGGACCCGGAACTGCAGACTGTACCCGTCGATGACGGTGCGCAGAACCCACGGGGATATGTTCTCCAAACCCCGGCAAGCTTCTGCGAAAACCCCCAGCGGAACCAACCCCTCGGGGCTGGTGGCCGGTGAGACGTGCCAATCTCGGAAGACTCCCTGAAGCGGGCCGCCAGGAAGAACTCGCCGATGATCCACAGTCCGGGAGCCAAACCCCTGGCCCACTGCCACCCCTCGGGGCAGGCAGAGTGGAGAAGGCTCGGCGGTGGATAGCGCGTCCCGAGCGCCTCGGTGGCGGGACAACAACGCAAGCGGCCGCCCAGAAGGGGACCTCAGTCGGCCTCCGGGGGCTAAACACATAGACAGGACCTCCGCGCCTTGCCCCTCCGCGACTGAATGACGTCCCTCAGGCCCGAACTGCCGGGGACGGGTGCATGAGAGCGTTGCCCCGCGTCCCAAGCCACTCGAGGGGGACCGCGAGAAGCCACACAGCGTCTCCGGCGCTGTCGGTGGGAGCTGGTAGAGGGCTGAGAAGGTCCAGCCGCTGGAACGCCTCCTCCTGGGACCGGACACGGCGAAACCTGTCAACGACAGAGTTCAGCGCATCCATCTCCAGCATCCTGGTCCATCTCCAGCAGCAGGTCCGCCTGGCAGGCCTGCAAAACCGCCAATTCCAATATTTAGCCAGTTTAAGTCACAGTGAAAATGATAATGACACACTTTGTTCAGATAATTCATTTGAATTCAAATAACTTTATTTTTCCCAAAGGGGCAATTAAAAGGCACGAAGAGTAACACAAAAGGAAAATTCACCGATAAGGCATAGATACAAAAAAATACATAAATAAATAAGTAATGGATTGCTAAATGCTGTGCGTTCTTACATGCTAAAGCTCAGTAACGAAGTCACTGAAACCATACTTTGGAATCTGGAGTAGAGGTGGAGGGTGTGGTAGGGGAGGCTGGGAGCTAAAATATTTTTCTTTTCCTTGAAGTCACATGGTTTCAAGAAAAGGAAGGAGATTGTTATCTAGATGTTAATTAGCCAAAGGCCTGTGTGGTGTCACCAAATGTTGTTTGACTAGTTTGAATGTGAAAGTAAAGATGATAATGACGCACTATGTTAAAGGGTAACTATACAGTTTTTTCAACCAGGATCCTATTTTGCAAAACAAATGCTTTTGTGAACATAAATACAAGCTTCACAATTAACTTACATTGTAGCTTGTTTCACTGCAGCGATCTTTCTTAACACTGGGCCAGTGTCAAAGATTGTTGTTCCCATCAGTCACTTAGACACAAAAACATAGGAAAATAGGGTCCAGGTTGAAATTACCCTTTAAGAATATTGGCGTTTAAAAAATGAGGCCTTCAAATAACTGCTTATTTACAAATGTCACACTGAGTAGGATGATATTTGAAACAGAGGAGTTGATCAGTATATTATAACTACATTTTTAGTATTATGTGTGTTGTTGTCACCATGAGTTGTAATGTGCAGCCAGTTTAAATGTCACACTGAAAATGACAACACACTTTGTTCAGACAATTCAATTAAATCACCTTTATTTGTCCCCGAGAGGCAATTCTCTTCAAGTGCACATTTGAGAGAATTCAGATTTCCAGGAAAAATAGAGAAGAATGAAGAAGTAAGGCAAGGCAAGGCAGCTTTATTTGTATAGCACATTTCAGCAACAGGGCAATTCAAAGTGCTTTACATAAAAACAGTTAAAAGAAAATAAAACCAGAGTAACCAAAGTAAACCAGACTGTTATCATATGTATACAGGAGTACAATAAGTGCATGTGTGCACTCTATAGTTAGCAAGCAAATTTAATAAAAAAATACTATAACATTTTTGACATAAGTTTACATGTTTGTCAAATGGCCTGTTGTCTTTGTACTAAAGAAGTCACATGGTTTCAGGACAAGTTAACGCAGGAATATTTTCTCTTGTGATTTAAAAGAAATGGTCATGTGGGATGGCCCAGATCATTTTACCTTTCACATCACGCCATATTTGTTATGAGCAGGTGGGAGGAGATTGTGATTGAAACACCTAGAATCAGATGTTATAATGCTCAGATCTCTCTACATATAGGACAGTGACTGGCAGGTTTCATAACAAGGCAGCTGTATCTACACAGAGCAGGAAGAAACCAAAAAACACAAAAGGTGAGTTCAACAAGGTTTCTATTTACCTTATCTTGACCTCCAAACCACTGAATATTTCTCCTTTAAGGCTTTTCTACTCTGACTTTTTGTACAAAGGCAACATTTAATATACATGTACACTTGTGTGAAAAAGTTGTATTAAGTTTGCTTGTACACATTATTACTTTGCGTACTCCTGTATACTTAATATAACAATCTGTGTTTCTTCTTCATTCTTCCCTGTTCTTCTGGAAATCTGAATTATCTCTTATTGACTGTAGCGTAACTTTCTCTACATGTGCACGCATCTTTCTCCTATATTATAAACACTGCATACACACATCCCAAATAAACACAACTAGCATTGTAAAAATGTAATAAACCAAAAAAATGTTTAGCTTTCATTGTCTGAACAAAGTGCATCATTATCATTTTCACTTTTAAGACATTTAAATTGGCTAAACACCATTTGCAACTCATGGTGAAAACCACCCATTTGTAAAAATAGTACTTAATACTAAAAATGTAGGATATAATAATACTGATCAACTCCTTTGTTTCAAATATCCTGCTCAGTGCGAATCGTTATTTAAACTTTTATAATCAGAACAAAGTGCGTCCTTATCATTTTTACTTTCACATTTAAACTGGCCGAACCACATTTGTGGCCACCACCCAGGCATCTGGATGATTAACTGCCTCCTCGGGACTGTAGGCACAACAACTCTGTTTCTCTGCATGATAGAGTTGTTCATTGGCTTGCTGCACTGTTTCCTCACAGCATGAACATCTAAAAATATTTCAATCAGGAGAGACATGTTGCAGTTACACAGCATGATAAAATGTACATTTATTTGGATACAGCTGAATTGATTTAGGAGTGCATCAGTTAAAAGTTAGGACTTCTACATTACTTGTATATAGTAGTGGTGAGGTATACAGTATATTTAACACAATGCTGCCTTCAGATTTCACATAATTTATGTGTTTAAAATGTACCCAGATGTGTGTCCAAACCCCCTTCAGAACCATAAATAAAAAGTGTCCTTTGTTTTAGATTTGAGGAACAATCTTAGCTGCAGTGAAACAGCTTTTCACAGTCTACGTGTTAGAAATATGTATTTTAATATCAAACTCATATTATCTTAAAAAATATTTTTCTCAATGAGCTTTAATGTTAGTTGCAGTGTCTGAATGTCTTTGTCCTGTGATTCTTTGAAGCAAGAAGACAAGATGGAGGAGGAGGAGGAGGAGGACCATGATGCTACAACATATAGTGAACCATCTAAAATCATATCTGAAGGCCCATCTGTGACAAATGAGAAAGGTAAAACTGCAATCTGAAAATTATAAAATAAACCCTCAATGAAGATATGTTGTTAGTTAAGTTACCAAATAATTGTTTCCACTTATATTTGATACAGTGTGATCTGCTTTCTGTCATTTTCCTGTAACAGATAAGTTGGGGGAGAGTTCAGCTGAAACCAAAGTAAAGGTGAGATCTCTCCTTCATTAGCCATCAACTGTAAGTCTACGTTATGAAGTACGTCAGCTCAGATCTATATCCAGACATTCAGCTGGAGATTGGAGCTGTTTTCATTTTGAGTCTAAACTTGAACACACTTTAACTCCACCAGAAGTTGATCACGCTTACATTTCTTAGCAGCCAGATGCTATTTGTTCCTGGTGTCGTTTTCAGCCCCGTTTTATGGGAAGTTGACTGTTGATCTATGTGGATAGCTCTGAGAAATGAATATTAACATTAATAACATTTGGTGTGTTTTTCTTGATGATTATGAGACCGGTCAACACTAAAACAGACTATTTCATCTCAATAGGTCTAATTGAGTGAACTAAAGATTATATAACGTTATCTGTTTTCTTAGTATGATCCAGTGAATAAACCTGGGGAGGCTGAGCACTCGAATAATGAAAACACAACAGTAGAAGGGTCTGAAATCAAGTCTTCTAAGACCAATGAAAAAGGTAAGAATTTTATTGTACAGTAACATTGATTTCATAGATTATATTTTAATTACGTTGAAAAAGTAAAAATAAAAAATACTGAATTACCTCTTATATTGTTATTGCAAACTTTAACTTTGAGAATGATGTGATTACTGCAGCGTTACAAATTATGTTTTTTTATTTAGTTTCAGTGATACCTGAACTCACACTTGTGTTAATTGGTGATAAAAATTCCATTGAGATTGGATCAGAAAACATCTTAGTTGACCATGACGGACAAACTAATGTGGAACAGTTTTCAACCAGACTGTATGATTTGTGTGGTCGGCACATCTCTGTCATTAACATGCTTGGTCTACAAAACATTGATAAATTCTCATTGAATCAGAAAATCAATGGATTTCTCTTAATGTTACCAAATGGTTGGCATAACAACCATTACAGTTCAGGACTGCAGTGGTTAGAAAAAGCTTTTGGGAAAGGATCACTTGATTATGTAATGACAGTTGTGACTCATAAGTCAGGTGAAAAATGTGAAAGTGCCCTGACAGACCTGAGAGCAAACAGCAGTTTAGTTGAAAAATGATTCCACACATGTACAAGAAGTATGATGGATGAAAGAGAGATACTAGCTCTGCTGGAAACAATAGACATCATGGTTTCTGAAAATGATCACCGCTGGTACAATGGAGTGATGTGTGATGAAAGAGAAGAGCAGAAAGAAAATAAAGGGCAGCTGGACCACAGACGTTTTTTAATGCAACACTGAAACATATTAAATATAATGAACATAGAATGGTTAGCTAATCCAATGCTTTTATTTTATTGATTTGTGTAATCTGTTTTTCTCATGTTACTCTGCAGTAGAGGAGGTGGAGAAGAATTCAGCTGAAACCAAGGTAAAGATAAGATTGTTTCACCTTCATTACTGATCATCATTATAGAGCAGCATCTGCTTTCTAAAACTATTTTCTGAGTTAGTCAGACCAGATTTGAAGTCTTACACCTGAACAGTTCTTCACAGATGAAGATTCAAACTGTGCCTATAATTTGACCTTTCTCTTATTAAATGTTTAGTCCTTTACGGAATTGGTGCATCACTGTGTGATGTTGGTTTGGGTGTTGTACATTTTAGTCTAGATGGAATAAGGGGTCCACGTGCACCCCCCAGCTTTTTTATGCCACCTGATTTTTTTTAAATCCTTAAAGTGTGTATTTTCAGAATCTGCCAGGTACCAAGCTGAAATAATGTCCCAAAGGCGTTATTTTTAACCCTTTGCTGCACTTGACCGGAACCCGAATAATCTAAAAATGATTTAGAAAGTGGAATAACATTTGAAGTAAACAACATACAGCTAAAAATGAACATTTGTCTATGTATATTTTACACACACACACACACACACACACACACACACACACACACACACACACACACACACACACACACACACACATCCCAAATAAACTCAACTAGCATTGTAAAAATGTAAGAAACAATATAATTTTTTAGCTTTTATTGTCTGAACAAAGTGCATCATTATTATTTTCCCTTTTAAGACATTTAAATTGGCTAAACACCATTTGGCACTCAAGGTGACAACAACACATATGGAAAAATAGTACTTAATACTAAAAATGTGGGATATAATAATACTGATCAACTCCTTTGTTTAATTATCCTGCTCATTGGGAAATTTGTAAATAATCGTTATTTAAACTTTTATAATCAGAACAAAGTGCGTCATTATCATTTTTACTTTCACATTTAAACTGGCCGAACCACATTTGTGGCCACCACCCAGGCATCTGGATGATTAACTGCCTCCTCGGGACTGTAGGCATGACAACGACTTTAATTGTTCATTGGCTTGCTGCACTGTTTCCTCACAGCATGAACATCTAAAAATATTTCAATCAGGAGAGACATGTTGCAGATATCTGACAGTTAAACACAGCACAATATAATGTACATTTATTTGGATACAGCTGAATTGATTTAGGAGTGCATCAGTTAAAAGTTAGGACTTCTACATTACTTGTATATAGTAGTGGTGAGGTATACAGTATATTTAACACAATGCTAGCTTCAGATTTCACATAATTTATGTGTTTAAAATGTACCCAGATGTGTGTCCAAACCCCTTCAGAACCATAAATAAAAAGTGTCCTTTGTTTTAGATTTGAGGAACAATCTTAGCTGCAGTGAAACAGCTTTTCACAGTCTACGTGTTAGAAATATGTACTTTTACATCAAACTTTATCATTATCTTAAAAAATATTTTAATGTTAGTTGCAGTGTCTGAATGTCTTCGCCTGTGATTCTCTGAAGCAAGAAGACGAGATGGAGGAGGAGGAGGACCGTGACGCTACAACAGATAGTGAATCGTCTAAAATCCAATCTTCAGGCCCATCGGTGACAAATGAGAAAGGTAAAACTGTAATCTGTAAATTATAAAATAAACCCTCAATGAAGATATGTTGTTAGTTAAGTTACCAAATAATTGTTTCCACTTATATTTGATACAGTGTGATCTGCTTTCTGTCATTTTCCTGTAACAGATAAGTTGGGGGAGAGTTCAGCTGAAACCAAAGTAAAGGTGAGATCTCTCTCCTTCATTAGCCATCAGCTGTAAGTCTACGTTATGAAGTACGTCAGCTCAGATCTATATCCAGACATTCAGCTGGAGATTGGAGCTGTTTTCATTTTGAGTCTAAACTTGAACACACTTTAACTCCACCAGAAGTTGAAAACATTTTAAAACATTTTTTTTCCTTTTTCTATTTTATTCTGATTCTGTTTGCATTTAATGCAGGTGTATTAATTCACCTTGCTCTCTTTTAAAGTGATTTTTTTGATTAAATATTTTTATTTTAGAAATCGCATCCAATCACATTTAAAAATAAAATACACTATACAATTAAATAATAATAATATTAATAATAATAATAATAATAATACAAAAAACTCCCAACCTATCCCCAGGACTTACAGGGTTGTAATGGATATATCTGATTTATTTATAGAATGATGATGCCAGAGACCAGTGGTGGAAGAAGTATTCAGATTCTTTGAAAAATGTAAGAATTCAATAAATATTTTATTTATTTGCTATTGTCCTGTGAATTGGTGTGTTACTGTGTCTTGTTGATCATCATTTGGTGTGTTTTTCTTGATGATTATGAGACCGGTTACCACTAAAACAGACTATTTAATCCCAATAGGTCTAATTTAGTGAACTAAAGATTATATAAAGTTATCTGTTTTCTTAGTATGATCCAGTGAATAAACCTGGGGAGGCTGAGCACTCGAATAATGAAAGCACAACAGTAGAAGGGTCTGAAATCAAGTCTTCTAAGACCAATGAAAAAGGTAAGAATTTAATTGTACAGTAACATTGATTTCATAGATTATATTTTAATTACGTTGAAAAAGTAAAAATGAAAAATACTGAATTACCTCTTATATTGTTATTGCAAACGTTAACTTTGAGAATGATGTGATTACTGCAAATGATGTTTTTTTATTTAGTTTCAGTGATACCTGAACTCTCACTTGTGTTAATTGGTGATAAAAATTCCATTGAGATTGGATCAGAAAACATCTTAGTTGACCATGACGGACAAACTAATGTGGAACAGTTTTCAACCAGACTGTATGATTTGTGTGGTCGGACCATCTCTGTCATTAACATGCTTGGTCTACAAAACATTGATAAATTCTCATTGAATCAGAAAATCAATGGATTTCTCTTAATGTTACCAAATGGTTGGCATAACAACCATTACAGTTCAGGACTGCAGTGGTTAGAAAAAGCTTTTGGGAAAGGATCACTTGATTATGTAATGACAGTTGTGACTCATAAGTCAGGTGAAAAATGTGAACGTGCCCTGACAGACCTGAGAGCAAACAGCAGTTTAGTTGAAAAATGATTCCACACATGTACAAGAAGTATGATGGATGAAAGAGAGATACTAGCTCTGCTGGAAACAATAGACATCATGGTTTCTGAAAATGATCACCGCTGGTACAATGGAGTGATGTGTGATGAAAGAGAAGAGCAGAAAGAAAATAAAGGGCAGCTGGACCACAGACGTTTTTTAATGCAACACTGAAACATATTAAATATAATGAACATAGAATGGTTAGCTAATCCAATGCTTTTATTTTATTGATTTGTGTAATCTGTTTTTCTCATGTTACTCTGCAGTAGAGGAGGTGGAGAAGAATTCAGCTGAAACCAAGGTAAAGATAAGATTGTTTCACCTTCATTACTGATCATCATTATAGAGCAGCATCTGCTTTCTAAAACTATTTTCTGAGTTAGTCAGACCAGATTTGAAGTCTTACACCTGAACAGTTCTTCACAGATGAAGATTCAAACTGTGCCTATAATTTGACCTTTCTCTTATTAAATGTTTGGTCCTTTACGGAATTGGTGCATCACTGTGTGATGTTGGTTTGGGTGTTGTACATTTTAGTCTAGATGGAATAAGGGGTCCACGTGCACCCCCAGCTTTTATGCCACCTGATTTTTTAAATCCTTAAAGTGTGTATTTTCAGAATCTGCCAGGTACCAAGCTGAAATAATGTCCCAAAGGCGTTATTTTTAAACCTTTGCTGCACTTGACCGGAACCCGAATAATCTAAAAATGATTTAGAAAGTGGAATAACATTTGAAGTAAACAACATACAGCTAAAAATGAACATTTGTCTATGTATATTTTAAACACACACACACACACACACACACACACACACACACACACACACACACACACACACACACACACACACACACACACACACACACACACACACACACATCCCAAATAAACTCAACTAGCATTGTAAAAATGTAAGAAACAATATAATTTTTTAGCTTTTATTGTCTGAACAAAGTGCATCATTATTATTTTCCCTTTTAAGACATTTAAATTGGCTAAACACCATTTGGCACTCAAGGTGACAACAACACATATGGAAAAATAGTACTTAATACTAAAAATGTGGGATATAATAATACTGATCAACTCCTTTGTTTAATTATCCTGCTCATTGGGAAATTTGTAAATAATCGTTATTTAAACTTTTATAATCAGAACAAAGTGCGTCATTATCATTTTTACTTTCACATTTAAACTGGCCGAACCACATTTGTGGCCACCACCCAGGCATCTGGATGATTAACTGCCTCCTCGGGACTGTAGGCATGACAACGACTTTAATTGTTCATTGGCTTGCTGCACTGTTTCCTCACAGCATGAACATCTAAAAATATTTCAATCAGGAGAGACATGTTGCAGATATCTGACAGTTAAACACAGCACAATATAATGTACATTTATTTGGATACAGCTGAATTGATTTAGGAGTGCATCAGTTAAAAGTTAGGACTTCTACATTACTTGTATATAGTAGTGGTGAGGTATACAGTATATTTAACACAATGCTAGCTTCAGATTTCACATAATTTATGTGTTTAAAATGTACCCAGATGTGTGTCCAAACCCCCTTCAGAACCATAAATAAAAAGTGTCCTTTGTTTTAGATTTGAGGAACAATCTTAGCTGCAGTGAAACAGCTTTTCACAGTCTACGTGTTAGAAATATGTACTTTTACATCAAACTTTATCATTATCTTAAAAAATATTTTAATGTTAGTTGCAGTGTCTGAATGTCTTCGCCTGTGATTCTCTGAAGCAAGAAGACGAGATGGAGGAGGAGGAGGACCGTGACGCTACAACAGATAGTGAATCGTCTAAAATCCAATCTTCAGGCCCATCGGTGACAAATGAGAAAGGTAAAACTGTAATCTGTAAATTATAAAATAAACCCTCAATGAAGATATGTTGTTAGTTAAGTTACCAAATAATTGTTTCCACTTATATTTGATACAGTGTGATCTGCTTTCTGTCATTTTCCTGTAACAGATAAGTTGGGGGAGAGTTCAGCTGAAACCAAAGTAAAGGTGAGATCTCTCTCCTTCATTAGCCATCAGCTGTAAGTCTACGTTATGAAGTACGTCAGCTCAGATCTATATCCAGACATTCAGCTGGAGATTGGAGCTGTTTTCATTTTGAGTCTAAACTTGAACACACTTTAACTCCACCAGAAGTTGAAAACATTTTAAAACATTTTTTTTCCTTTTTCTATTTTATTCTGATTCTGTTTGCATTTAATGCAGGTGTATTAATTCACCTTGCTCTCTTTTAAAGTGATTTTTTTGATTAAATATTTTTATTTTAGAAATCGCATCCAATCACATTTAAAAATAAAATACACTATACAATTAAATAATAATAATATTAATAATAATAATAATAATAATAATACAAAAAACTCCCAACCTATCCCCAGGACTTACAGGGTTGTAATGGATATATCTGATTTATTTATAGAATGATGATGCCAGAGACCAGTGGTGGAAGAAGTATTCAGATTCTTTGAAAAATGTAAGAATTCAATAAATATTTTATTTATTTGCTATTGTCCTGTGAATTGGTGTGTTACTGTGTCTTGTTGATCATCATTTGGTGTGTTTTTCTTGATGATTATGAGACCGGTTACCACTAAAACAGACTATTTAATCTCAATAGGTCTAATTTAGTGAACTAAAGATTATATAAAGTTATCTGTTTTCTTAGTATGATCCAGTGAATAAACCTGGGGAGGCTGAGCACTCGAATAATGAAAGCACAACAGTAGAAGGGTCTGAAATCAAGTCTTCTAAGACCAATGAAAAAGGTAAGAATTTAATTGTACAGTAACATTGATTTCATAGATTATATTTTAATTACGTTGAAAAAGTAAAAATGAAAAATACTGAATTACCTCTTATATTGTTATTGCAAACGTTAACTTTGAGAATGATGTGATTACTGCAAATGATGTTTTTTTATTTTGTTTCAGTGATACCTGAACTCTCACTTGTGTTAATTGGTGATAAAAATTCCATTGAGATTGGATCAAAAAACATCTTACTTGACCATGACGGACAAACTAATGTGGAACAGTTTTCAACCAGACTGTATGATTTGTGTGGTCGGCACATCTCTGTCATTAACATGCTTGGTCTACAAAACATTGATAAATGCCCATTGAATCAGGAAATTCACGCATTTCTCTTACTGTTACAAGATGGTCTGCATACCAGCCATTACAGTTCAGGACTGCAATGGTTAGAAAAAGCTTTTGGGAAAGGATCACTTGATTATGTAATGACAGTTGTGACTCATAAGTCAGGTGAAAAATGTGAACGTGCCCTGACAGACCTGAGAGCAAACAGCAGTTTAGTTGAAAAAAGATTCCACACATGTACAAGAAGTATGATGGATGAAAGAGAGATACTAGCTCTGCTGGAAAAAATAGACATCATGGTTTCTGAAAATGATCACCGCTGCTACAATGGAGTGATGTGTGATGAAAGAGAAGAGCAGAAAGAAAAAGGGCAGCTGGACCACAAAGAAGAAACAATGGATTCCTCAGTGTTTCAGCAAAATCAAAGAGGTGAGGTTTTAATCTAGTTTAACTGTTTAGGCTGTTTTCTGATGACAAGTTCTAACAAGTTCCCTGTACAGTACCTGCTCAGCACCAAACAGCAGACAGACACAGTTAGAGACTAGCTGGTCCACATAGTGGAGCTAAAGAGTCTTTCTGGATTTTATAGTCTTTAACAACTGCCTTTGTTTTGTTGGCCAAAGCAACTGAGAAAAACTGTAAGACTTCAATAATTGTTCTAGCCATTCCAACCCTGATAAAATCACCTGGAGACAAAAAGACAAACAAGAATTTAACACAAAAGTTCCAAATATAGTGATGGTTAGCTAATCTAGTGATATTTAAAAACAAATCATGATTCTGTTCAATCTGTTTTTGTCATGTTACTCTGCAGTATGTGATCCAGTGAATGCACCTGCTGAAGGTGAACACTCAGAGAAGAATGATGACAACACAGGAGGAGAGTCTGAAATCACGTCTGTACTATCCAAAAACAATGAGAAAGGTACTTTTTGTAGGTATATTCATTTTTTGTGCAGAAGAGTTAAGTCTTGTGGATCAGTGAACACTGTGGATATACACATTATGGTTGCACATACAGTACATGTTATTAATTTGCAATAGTTAACTGATCAAAACAATGTAATGTTTGATCCTGGTATCTGCTTATTCTTTCATTATCCTGCAGGAAACAAGCTCGAGGAGAATGCAGCTAATTTAGTGGCTAAGGTGAGCTATTTTTGGTCCCTAATAGTCATTGTCATACAGCAATGTTTCTTTTTGTACGCTATTTGTTTTCAGCTCAAATTTAGCTAAAGATTGAAGCTAATTGCCTTTTAATTTTAGAATAACACTGAGTTTGACTCTATGAACTATCTGGTTGGACACCTTGATCAGTTAAAAACATTTGCTTTTGTTTTTGTTTTAGTCTGATCAGGTATACCCCTGTCTAATTTTTATCTTTATGTACCTAATCTCAATTAACCTAGTTTACTAGTGTTAAATTAAATGATCTCTTCACTTAGCCCAATCTAGAGGATGTACCTGTTGATGAACAATCAAAGAATGATGACAACACAACAGTAGTAAACTCTGAAACCACGCCTGTAAAATCTACAACAACTGATGAAGGTAACATTTTAATAAATACTTTAATAGTACAATAACATGAATAACTCAAGAATAGAGCTAGTTACATAAACAAATTGCTTACAGTGAACATTATTAGAATTTGCTCCGACCCTTTTATAACGTAGTTCATTTTGCTGCAGGTAGCTCAGATATGGATACAAGTGGGAACGAGGAGGTAAGAATACTTAATTCACAAGATCCTAAGGACTATTTACTTTATATCCCATTGCATTGTATGTTCATATTTTGTATAGAGTACATGTTTATTTACTTATTTGCAGCTTCCAGTGGAGATTTCTGAAGAGATCAACAGGAAGAAACAATATCAAAGAGAAATTGAAACACTGTTTGACAGACTTCACCTTCAAGACAAACAGAAGTTGACACCAGCAGATTTTCTTAAAATAGGTCCACCTGTAAAACAGGACCATGTCACATCTGAGAAAGATCTTGCTCATACTTTTCTTCAGAGGTTGTTGATGTTAGACTACAGAGCCAGATATATTCCTGTAAAACAAGACAGTCCTGAGGTGAGTCATTCAGAGCCTGATCCAGAGTCTGACACTGTTGAGACAGACGACGATAACTTAGATTTAGAAGCTCTTTTAAGCACCACCGTAGACTCTGGCCAATCAAAACAGACTCATGTGCATTCAATGGATGTTCAAATGGCGGTATTTCACTGCTCAGACCGCTTTTTTAAGCAGAACATGATTACAAAGCTATCACAATGTCAGTACGCCTTACCATTGCTTGTTCCTGACCCAGTCACAATGGATATTGACTGTCCTCTGTGGACATTCAGACAAATAAGAAAAAGCTGGAAGATCAAAGATAATTCAAACATTGTCACCATGAAGAGTTTGCCCATCTGCAAAGCTGAGACACCCATGGTGTCATTTCTCCGCCTGGGTTCACTATCTCTGTCTAAATCTCAGCTGATGAACACTTTGATCAACGACCGTCACAACACCTTCTTCCACAGAAACTGTCCAGGTAGCACCAAGTCTCGTCATTTGATGGATGGTGTGGCAGAGATTGCCTGGTACTGCCCTGCTGGAAAACCCAACGATGCCTTCACTGACTGCATTGCCTTCTGTAATCTTCATGGTGATGCTCTGTCGATGGAAAAACAGCGTGATATACTGATGGAAAATTCTTCAGTCAATGTCGTTCTTGTACCGAGTCTGGAAAAAGGTGACACACATTTTGGTCTTATCTCAGCCCTTTACAAGTCTCCGAAGCCTCTAATTATTCTGTTGGCTGATAATGTTTGTGGCGCAGTTAAGATGAAAAAAGGTAAATACAAAATGGGTCTAAAGGATAGAAACCTGTCAGATATTTCTGAAGAACTTAAAAAAATTATTGGAGAAATTTTGTCTGGACCATATGCATCCTTCCAGCTTGAAAGCATGGCTAATGTCTCTGGAATCAGAGTGGATGAAGATGACAAAGTCTGCAAAAATGGGAAATCTGATGCAATGAAAATAGTGAACTTGTTTGAGGGGATGGAAGTTTCAAAGATTAAAGATGAATTTCTACCTTGTCAAGGCCAACTGTGGCATAAGTGGTGCAGAAAAAACAAAGAACTGTATAATCTCAACGGACACATTGAGCAGGAGAAATGTCAAAAGCAACAGGAACTGATGCAAATACGACAAGATCAATGCAATGCTTCTTGTAGTGAACCGATGAAGTTGTTCATTGAAAGCCTCTCATCCTTGCCATCAACAGACAAGGAGTATTTTCTGAAGTGGACTCAGATCTTAATAGATGCCTTCTCCACAGATGATCTTACTTCAATTCTCCAAAGCTATGATGAAAAGTGGTCTGAGGTCTTGGCTTTAAAGAAGAAGCATGACAAATCTGATGAGTTAAGAAGCAAACAAACTGAGCTTGATCAAATATCAACAAAACTACAGTCAGCAACTTTTGGCTTGGAGCACATCTTCAGAGAAATGGGACAGATCTATGAAGCACATGCATCTCTGCAGAAACACACAAAGAGGGGACAGACTGACTGGTCTAAATACCCTAAGCTGGCTGCAGAGCTGATGATATCAGGACACCCAATGGAGTTAATGGATGGTGATGCAGGTCATGTGCCTTTGACTTGGATCTCTAGTCTTTTAGATGAAGTCATAAAGAAACTGGGCGACAAGAGAGTTTTTGTTTTGTCTGTTTTAGGCGTACAAAGCAGTGGAAAATCTACAATGCTGAATGCCATGTTTGGGTTACAGTTTGCAGTGAGTGCTGGCAGGTGCACCAAGGGTGCCTTCATGCAGCTGGTCAAAGTGTCAGAGGAGATCAAGAACGACTTTCAGTTTGACTATGTTCTAGTGGTGGACACTGAAGGACTGCGTGCTCTTGAGTTGGAAGGTAACGCTACGCTTCACCACGACAATGAACTGGCAACATTTGTTGTTGGTCTGGGAAACATGACACTGATCAACATCTTTGGAGAGAATCTAGCTGAGATGCAAGATGTTCTGCAGATTGTTGTTCAGGCGTTCATGAGGATGAAGAAAGTTGAACTTTCTCCAAGGTGTGTGTTTGTTCACCAGAATGTTACAGATATTGCAGCTGCAGAGAAAAACATGGATGGAAAGAGACGGCTGCAAGAAAAACTGGACCAGATGGCCCAACTAGCAGCCAAAGAGGAGGTCTGTGATGCTGAGTGTTTCAGTGACGTCATTGCATTTGATGTGCAGAAAGATGTGAAATACTTTGCCCAACTATGGGAGGGAAGTCCACCTATGGCTCCTCCAAATCCAGGTTACAGTGAGAGCATCCAAGAGCTGAAGACCTTCATCCTCTCTAAAGCTTCACAGTCTGCTGGGATTACTTTCTCACAATTCAAAAGCAAAATTCATGACCTGTGGAACGCCCTGATGAATGAAAACTTTGTTTTCAGTTTCAAAAACACACATGAAATTGCAGTGTACGGAAAACTTGAGGTCCAGTATGGGAACTGGACCTGGACCCTGAGGAGCAACATGTTGACCATTGAGAACAGGCTTCATACCAGAATTGAAAATGGAAAACTTGTCAAGATAGAGCTCAATTATCTTCATAAAGAAATGAGTAAAACCTATGGAGAAATCAAAACAAAAATGACAACATACTTTGAAGATGACAGAGACAAAGAAATGTTGGTTCAGTGGCAAGGACGATTTGAAAACAAAATCAAGGAGTTTCATGATGAACAAGTGAGAGGAGTTAAAAGAAAACTGGATGAAGTCATCCAGCAGAAGAATGCCTGTAAAAAGCTGGATGATAAGAAGACAGAGTTTGAGAACAAGCTGCTACAAAAGAGCAAAGAGCTCGCTCATGAGTTAAAGGACAAGGCAGAAGATGAAGAGGAACTTAAGAAGCACTTTGACTCTGTCTGGAGTGGCTGGGTTAGGGAACTAACTGGAGATATAAAACCTATCGAGGACATCAACTTGAAGGAGGATCAGTCCAAGATCATTCATGAGCTTGGTCTCGAAAGGTATCTGATTAATGAATCTGAAAGAAGTGACACGTATAAAAAATTATCAGAAGATGGTGATTACGGTCAATATGTATCTCTGACAGAGCACCAAGAGCTGTGTAACACAGGCCAACAGTTTCAAAGTCATGAGATGAGAAAGAGTACAGAAAAGGGAAGAAAACAACAGAGAACATGTTCAGACCAAGAAACAGATACATTTAGTTCAAAAAAACATGCTTTTTCTCCAAAAATATCTTACTTTAAGAGTTCACACCTTCAGTATGAAGAACAGCAACTGATCAGATCCCTTATTGACGATGTTGAAAAACAGTCCCTTGATACAATTAAGAGCAAACCTGTTTCGACAAGAGGCTACAGTCTAACTTACTTGAGAGAAGTTGTCAAAAATGTAAAAGAAAAAGTGACAGAATTTGAATCAAAGGGGAAATATGCTCTAAAGAAGGAGTTTACAGTTGATCTGATACTGTATGTGTTTCACAAAGCAGAGAGTTGGCTTTCAGAGTCCCACAAGAAATTCAAAAGAAACAATGATGCACTCAGTTACGTAGAAAGCAAGAAAATGCAATATTACAACATTTTCAGAAGCTTCTGCAAAGGAACCTCTCATGCTGTTGTGCTTGGAGAACTGATCTGTGAAAAACTGAAGGTTTCCATTGTTGAGGCTGTCTGTAACAAGACTGCCATTGATCTCGCTGGAGAAATGAGGTGCACTTTCCCAGCATTCAGTGGGAACAGGCTGAACTTGGAGAAACATGTATTAAAGTCACTGGCTGAGAAAGAAGACTTTAATGGTTTTATCACCTACATCCGGCACCCAAGGAACCAAGTAGAGGCCTTTATAAAAGAGGAAGTACAGAAATACATCTTCACAGACAACAAAGATAAATCACAAAATATACTCAAGAAAAATGTTGAAGACATCAAAAACCTTGTGAGTCAAGCTTTATTTACTGCTACAGAGAAAGTAAAAAAACAGAGCAGAGACCCAGACATGTGGGTGAAGGAATTTTCCAGTTTTCTCAAAGATCAGCTAACATTCAACACCATCTGTTGTCAAAACTTCAGTGACATAAACGATTTTGACTTTCTTAAAGAGGAGACAGAGAAAGGTCTTGTATCTGTCATAAATGAAGTGAGCAAACTCTCACTGGATAAAATAAAGGAATTCAGGATGAAGCCTGATCAAATCCTCATCGATCAGCTGTGTAACTGTTGCTGGGTAACGTGTCCATTCTGTGCAGCTGTTTGTACCAACACCATGGCTGATCACAGTCCTGATAAACACGATGTCCCTTTCCATCGGCCCTCTGGGATTAAAGGATGGCACACTAGAGGCACAGTGGACCTGGACATAGATTTCTGTACAACATCAGTTGCAAGTGATAGAAGTTTCCGCCCCCATCGTGGTTCAGATGAGACCTTTCCTTATAAAGAATATCAAAAGGCTGGGGAGGAGTATGCCACATGGCAGATTACTCCTGATGAGTCTAAGCTGATTTACTGGAAATGGTTTGTCTGTCGATTTCAAAAGAAACTGGAAGACCACTATAAATTAAAATTCCAGGGAAGAGGAGAAATTCCCAGTGAGTGGAGAACCTACAGTAAACAAGAAGCTATTGAAAGTCTGGATGAAATGTAAAATCTGTGAGTGAGTCAGAAACAACCAAGCTCTACTCAAAGTAACAGAAGCCCAAAGTTTATTTAATCGAAATAGGAGTTTTAGATTTGATTGGAGTGCAACAATAGCAATAATGATAATGTGATTCAAAATTATTTTTTAATTATTTATTTGTTTTAAGTAGAGATGGAGTTGCAGTATAACATTGAGTATTAAGGATTCCAGAAAATGTTTTTAATCACAGGGGAACACGTGTATGTGTCATTACAAATGGCATAATCAGTGTCAGACAGATCAGATTTAGGTTTTTGTATAATTTGAAATATTTTTCTTTGTTTTACAAGATGATAAACATGTAGGTAATTTGTATGTGAATATTAAAAGCAAATTAATGAAAGAACAAATTAAGAAGGTCTTTCAATTATTGACATAAACAGGGATGTAAACTAGGATTTGACTTTTGTTTTTACCTTTTTACTTTTATGTGAAAATCTCAAACACTTAACATGAAACAGTTCTAAGTTGTTCACCATTATAAATGATAAATTAGTTATGAGATGATTTTATTCATGCATGACCTTTTCTTCTTACAGTTGTTTAAAGTTAAAAGAGCAAAGACAGGTGTAGGATGTGGAGCTCAGACATGCTGTCAGGTGTTTATGTATTTTAATTCATTCAATGACATATTTGGTCATTTTTATGCTTTTTTAGTTTTTCACAGAGCAAAAGAGATCTCATTAAAAGGATAAGAAAAACTTGTCAAGTGACACAAGTTTTGATAAAAGTTGTATACAAATATTCCGTAGTTGGATTTTTCTTTTTGCAAACAGTTTTAAGGGGTTTTAAAATCATTTATGTAACATAACTAATAGAAAGGGTTATTCATAAGGTGAATGTTTTGAAATTTAATTGAAGTGTTGTTGATTATAAACATGTATGAAACTTGTATTTGAAATGTGTTGAGTTCAATGTCAAAGGGAAAAGTTGTGAGAAGTTGACGTATATTGTTAAAAAAAGAATGAATTCCTTTTAATTTTGGTGTCCAAGTTTTAGCTTCTGTTGTCCAACTTCAGAACTTGTTTTTACACAATCATTTATCATTTATCACATTTTTATTTGTTATTACCTACTTTGTTTTTCTCAAAGATTTCAATGAATGATGCTTAATAAGTACTTGGTGTATTCAACTCTTTTTTACTTTATCTAATTTTAAATGATCTTATTACTGTTACTTATTACTAATTATTACTAGTAGCATATTGGAATTGTTTTTGTTGTTTGCTGTTATTGCTACAGTATATTGATTTCCATAATTACTAACAGAATTATCAATTACTGTGAAAAAAGGGATATCTTCTTTTACAGTAATAAACAGACCCATCATAAAGTCATTGCAGTTTAACTCTTTTCTGTTAGTATTGAGCATTTTGAAAAGATCAGATTTCCTTGACACAGTTCAAACATACGCCACATATTTAATCTGATTCATTTTATTTATATAATCCAATATTACAAATAGCGTTCATTTAGGAGGTATTTTTAGATTTAGACTAATGGTGAGATCACACCGGCCGTGATGCCAAAGTCAATGCAAGAGTCTTACAACACACTGCTGATTGAAATAAAATTAATTAAACAGGCCCTTTAGACCAGTGGTTCTCAGGCTGTGGGTCGGGACTCCCCAAGGGGGTCAACAGATGGTTGGGGAGAAATGAATAAAATAACATATTTTATACTGGGGAATTTTTACATTACTCTGTCAGTTAAGTACATTTCATGTATTATATTCAGAGCTTCATTTGTAAATCAGGGGGGTCTGAAACACAGAAAGTGGTCTAAAGGTGGGTCAAGGGGAGAGATAAAGTCTCAAACACATAGAAAATTCACAGAGCCTGGAGCACATTGGACAAGGCTAGCTGCTAAAACCAAACTGTCATTATAAAGCAAAGCATTACTTGTTTATATGTATTTATAGAGCATGTAGAAACTGCTGTTTACACCAGTTAGCAGCTCTGTGTGTGTGTGGGTGGTGGGTTGAGAACACCAAATTCATTATTCTTGGTGGTCAAGACTTGAAAAGGTTGAGAACCATTGCTTTAGACCACAGGAGCTTGAGTGACTTTTTAATATTTTGATAGAGATATTCTATGTTTATGAGTCAAGATCTTCAAAAGTGTCAAACCAGTTTGCCAAGGTTTCTTTAATTTTTCTTTATTTTTATTTTTATTTTTATTTTTATTTTATTATACTTCATTAATCCCACAAGGGGACCTCACCCAGGAAGAGAAGACCAAACAATGCAATGCAATTAAATTAAATTTTTTATGTTGTTGAATCATGACAGAAGTTATCTCGGGACACTTTACAGGTATAGTAGGTCTAGACAACAATAATATAATTTACAGACCCCCCCCCCCCAGAGCAAGAATTTAATGCCAGGGAAAAATAGATATCGCTTAACTCCCCCAACAGCAGCGTGTTACACGATGACTGTGTGTAGTCAGGAAAGATGAAGAGAATTTTAGCCTTGCATAGAAGGGGGAATGAACGGTAGGGCTCACAGGCATGCTGCAAATCTTCATTCCGGGCATGGAAGAAGTAAAGATGGAATATATGAGGACATTCTTATGCAAATTGCAAATAAACATAATACCATTGTCTGTCCATAACATTGTGTCATCAACTGTCAGAGCTGTTTAATGTTAGATCTTTCCCCAATAAGTGAAAACCATACGTTTTTTCATTGCCACATGCACTGCAACACGCAAGCATGGCCGGACCGACGATCACAACAAAGAACATAGAAGTTCTGATTATAACACACACAGAGTGAGTGTGCCTTTATTCTCTGCTCAGAACGCCATTACTCCACTATATCTCCACATAGTTAATATTTTTTTGCTGCTATAATAATGTTCTGAATGTCAAGAACAGCACCTTTAAAGTTGAAACAGCAACATTTCCCCAAACTTTTTAATTAATTGAGTCCTACCAATTATTTAAGTCAACACCCTAAATATTTCAAGTATAGATACAGTATAACTTAATATAATTTATTATACAAATGGATACAAAAAAACTGTCACGTCTTGGTCAGTTAATTTAAAGTGCCCATATTATGAAATAAATCACCTTTTTCTGGGATTTGGAGTGTTATTTTGTGTTTCTGGTGTTTCCACATGCATACAAACCTGGAAAAAAACTATCCATGCTGTTTTGAGGGAGATACGGTTTCTGAATGTCCTCCGCCTTCAGCTGTTATGGAAGGTTGGTGAATGGTGGACCCAAAAATGATTTAATGTAACATAAAAATATACAAAACCAAAGGAGTCCTGGATAAGGCAAACCGGTAATCAAGATGGATGGGGCATTTGTAAGTATTTTATTCTGCAATGGGACACAACCATTCAGTTCAGGAAGATAAACAGATGGCTTGCTTCCACCTCATGAAAATCATACTTTGCTGTGGGTTACTTTGTTGGATTTAAAATTAAAAATGTATAGAGGGAATAATTTATATATTATCTTCTGCTGCCACCATCAGGAATGTTAGAGAAACCGCAGGCAAACTGGTTTAGGTCAGTCAACAACAAATAAATGCTTCTTAAATGATATAACTATACTCCCCATATTTTATTATAGAGCCATATGTATAAATAATAAATAAATAAATAGTAAAATAACACCCAAGTGCATTTTGGGGATTTTCTTTTGGCTTCTCAAACAATTGTAGTATAACCTGAGACTATGAAACTGTAATGATATTAATTAAGGATAAAGGCCTGGATAAATATTAGGCATCTGTTGATAATAATGTTTGTAACAAATAATGATATTCATATTGCAATGCAAATGAGTTTCATACTTCCTCCCAATAAATAATTGTTCTTCATTTCACCCTAACTAGATGCAACAGGTTCTCTGTCTGCCAGTCAACAGTCTCTGCATTTCAAAATGAATTATGTTGAACATTTTGAACAGAACTGATGAATAATGCTTTGTTTCTTAAGAATTTTAAGTATTAAGATGTGTTATGTTTACTTTATCCATACAATGTTTAAGTAATTTCAATAAATATGTTATATACATGCAATTTGTTTTTTTAATTTAGAATCTTTCTGTCATTACTATTCTGAATTTAAATGTGATTTGAAGAAGTCAAAGTCATTGAGAAGATTTTATTGTTTTTACCTGTTATGTTATGATAAAAGTAACTATTTCATATCTACTGAAAGACCAGAATTCTTAGTATTTCTGAAATGACAGTGTAATTTTACACCTTAGAGAATTTCTTTTCATAGTCAAGGTTTTTCCAATAGTATCAGGGATGCAAAGTCATTAGGGGTAATATGTGAATGTAAATGTGACAAAAAATGTGAACCCCACAGGGGTGAGAATACAGGGGAAGTAAGCACCCTAGAATAATGTAATCTTGCTGTTCAGCAACATTAACAATTATTTTGGTACTAAAGAACTTGCCTGGAAAACCATCACCATCACTTCAGGATCCACCCATCTTCATCTGCTTATCCGGTATCGGGTCGCGGGGGCAGCAGCTCCAGCAGGGGACCCCAAACTTCCCTTTACCGTGCCGAATCAACCAGCTCTGACTGGGGGATCCCGAGGCGTTCCCAGGCCAAGTTGGAGATATAATCTCTCCACCTAGTCTTGGGTCTTCTCCAAGGCCTCCTCCCAGCTGGACGTGCCTGGAACACCTCCCTAGGGAGGCGCCCAGGAGGCATCCTTACTAGATGCCGAAACCACCTCAACTGGCTCCTTTCGACGCGAAGGTGCAGCGGCTCTACTCCGAGCTCCTCTCGGATGACTGAGTTTCTCACCCGATCTCTAAGGGAGACGCCAGCCCACCTCCTGAGGAAACCCATTTCGGCTGCTTGCAAGGCAAGGCAAGGCAGCTTTATTTGTATAGCACATTTCAGCAACAAGGCAATTCAAAGTGCTTTACACAAAGACAGTTAATAAACAGTTAAAAATAAAAAAATAAAAACAGATAAAACACAAGAACAAAAGTTACAGTGCAGCATAAGAAATTAAACATTAAAGAAATGAACAGTCATTTAAAAAAGGCAACATCAAAAAGAAACGTCTTCAGCCTTGATTTAAAAGAGCTGAGAGTAGCAGCGGATCTGCAGGTTTCTGGGAGTTTGTTCCCGATATGAGGAGCATAGAAACTGAACGCTGCTTCACCCTGTTTAGTTCTGACTCTGGGGACAGAAAGCAGACCTGTCCCAGATGACCTGAGAGGTCTGGGGGGGTCACAGTGTACTAGCAGATCAGAAATGTATTTTGGCCCTAAACCATTTAGTGATTTATAAACTAGCAAAAGTACTTTGAAATCAATTCTTTGAGGCACAGGAAGCCAGTGGAAAGACTTCAGAACTGGAGTGATGTGATCCAGTCTCTTGGTCTTAGTGAGGACCCGAGCGGCAGCGTTCTGAATCAGCTGCAGCTGTCTGATTGATTTTTTAGGGAGACCTGAAAGCATGGACAAGTTTTTCCAAATCCTGTTGACACATAAATCCTTTAACCCTTGATATATTCCTCAGTTTTTCCTTCATTTAATTTCAGAAAGTTCTGGCACATCCAGCCGTTAATTTGTTCGATGCACTTAGTCAGTTTTTGTGTTGGACTATAGTCCCCTGGCAATAAGGTTATGTAAATTTGTGTGACGTCCGCATAACTATGGTAACTTATTTTGTTGTTTTCCATAGTCTGGGCCAGTGGAAGCATGTAGATGTTAAACAGAAGAGGCCCCAGAATGGAGCCTTGGGGAACTCCGCACGTCATATTTGTACGCTCAGATGTATAATGACCTATTGACACAAAGTAATCCCTATTCTGTAAGTAGGATTCAAACCAGTTTAGTACTGAGCCAGAAAGGCTAACCCAGTTTTCCAATCGGTCTAGTAATATGTCATGGTCGACCGTGTCAAATGCAGCACTGATATCAAGTAATACTAAGACTGAAATTTTGCCACTATCTGTGTTAAGGTGGATGTCATTAAAGACTTTGACAAGAGCCATCTCAGTGCTGTAGTGTGGTCGGAAACCCGACTGAACGGTATCAAAACTGTTGCTTAGTGACAAGAAATGGTTGTGTTGTTGAAAAACCGCTTTTTCAATGATTTTACTAAAACGGAAGGTTTGATATTGGCCTATAGTTGCTCATTAGTGATGTGTCTGGATTGTTCTTTTTTAAGAGTGGCTTGATTACTGCAGTTTTCAGGGCCTGTGGAAAGATACCTGAAAGAAGAGACGTGTTCACAATCTGTAGAAGATCCGAAGCCAAACAATTGGAAACATTTTTGAAAACATTTTTGAAAACTCCCGTTGGTAGAATATCAAGGCAACAGGAGGAGGTTTTCAGATGTTGTATAATGTCCTCCAGGTTTTTATGGTTGATAGTATGAAATTCTGTCATATTGGAGCTAGTTCTGCTTGAACACTGTGACAACACATATCCTGTACTTGATATGGAGGCACTGACTGTTTGTCTAATCTTCTGAATTTTGTCTTTGAAGAAGGAGGCAAAGTCATTGCAGGCCTTGGTAGATAAAAGTTCAGATGCTACTGGTACTGGAGGGTTTGTTAACCTATCGACAGTGGCAAACAAAGCACGTGAATTATTATTGTTTCTAGAGATAATATCAGAGAAGAAGGACCGCCTTGCATTCCTCAGTTCCAAATTATAAATGCAAAGTCTCTCTTTATAGGTGTTATAATGGACCAGGAGATTTGTTTTTCACCACCTTCGTTCAGCTTTTCGACACTCTCTTTTTTCTGTTCTCACCAGTAGGACATTTCTCCATGGAGACCTTTTCTTACCAGAGACAACTTTGACCTTAGTGGAAGCAATGGCATCAATAACATTTGTAATTTTACAGTTAAAACTATCTACAAGCTCAGTGACTGAGAGCCAAAAGAGGGCGGGTGTGGAGGAGAAAAGCTGAATAAATGTTTCACTGGTGTTTTCAGTGATATACCGTTTTCTGATTATCTTTGTTTGGACATTTTTGGGCACAGAAATAGTGCCACACAGGAATGATCAGAGAGAGCAACATCAATCACCACAACCTTGGAAATGTTCAGACCCTTGGAGACAATCAGGTCCAGAGCGTGCCCCTTATTGTGCGTGGGCTCTGTCCCATAGTCCATAGTTCTCAAAAACACAACACAGTTCTTTGGTCCCCCTGTCCCGGGGGCTGTCAACATGAATGTTAAAATCACCCGCAATGATTACACAATCAAAGTTAATGCAGATTATAGACAGCAGTTCAGTGAAGTCATCAATGAAGGTTGCACAATATTTAGGTGGCCTGTAGATATTTAGAAATATCGCTTGAGGGGAAGACCTTAACTGAAGAACCACATATTCAAAAGAAGCAAAATTTCCATAACATATTTGCGTACAGTGGAATGAGTCATTAAACAAAATAACGACTCCACCTCCTTTCTTATTCACTCTATTCTCGCTTATAAAACTGAAGTTAGGGGGAGCTGAATTGATGAGAACAGCAGCGCTGTTATTATGGTCTAACCAGGTTTCAGTTAATGCTTGTACCCTGGATCTCGTTCTTTCGGACTTGACCCAGCCTTCATCATCATAGGTGAGGGTAGGAACAAACACTGCCCAGTAGATCGAGAGCTTTGCCTTCTGGCTCAGCTCCCTTTTCGTCACAACAGTGCAATAAATGGAATGTAATACCGCACCTTACGCTCCACGGTCCCCTCACTCGCGAACAAGACCCCAAGGTATTTAAACTCTTTCACTTGGGGTAAGGACTCATTCCCTAGGCAAGGCAAGACAGCTTTATTTGTATAGCACATTTCAGCAACAGGGCAATTCAAAGTGCTTTACATAAAAACACTAAAAAAAAACAGTTAAAAAATAAAAACTGATAAAACACAAGAATAAACAGTTAAAAATAAAAACAGATAAAATAGAAGAATAAAAGTTACAGTGCAGTCTAAGAAATTAAACATTAAAGAAATGAACAACCATTTAAAGAAAGGCAACCTCAAAAAGAAAGGTCTTTAGTCTTGATTTAAAAGAGTTTGTGGGAGTTTGTTTTAGATATGAGGAGCATAGAAACTGAACGCTGCTTCCCCCTGTTTAGTTCTGACTCTGGGGACAGAAAGCCGACCTGTCCCAGATGACCTGAGAGGTCTGGGTGGTTCATTGTCTAGTTACTAGACTCTAGTAGAAGATGTTGTGTAGAACTTCTCGGCCCTTTTGCCTTCACTCTGCGGTCCAGCTCACCCCAAACCATCTCGATTGGGTTCAGGTACGGTGACTGTGGAGGCGCAGCACTCCATCACTCTTCTTCTTGGTCAAATAGCCCTTACACAGCCTGGAGGTGTGTTTGGGGTCATTGTCCTGTTGAAAAATAAATGATGGTCCAACTAAATGCAAAACGGATGGGATGGCATGTTGCTGTAGGATGCTGTGATATCCAAGCTGGCACAGTATGCCTTCAATTTTGAATAAATCCAGTCACAACAGTGTCACCAGCAAAGCACCCCCAGACCATCACACCTCCTCCATGCTTCACGATGGGAACCAGGTATGTACAATCCATCTGGTCACCTTTTCTGCGTTGCACAAAGACACGGCGGTTGGAACCAAAGATCTCAAACTTGGACTCATCAGACCAAAGCACAGATTTCCACTGGCCTAATGTCCATTCCTTGTGTTTCTTGGCCCAAAGAAATCTATTGTGCTTGTTGCCTCTCCTTAGCAGTGGTTTCCTAGCTGCTATTTGACCATGAAGGCCTGATTCGCGCAGTCTCCTCTTAACAGTTGTTCTAGAGATATGTCTGTTGAGAGTTATTTCACACAGTACATAATTCCATATGTGTTCATTCATAGTTTTGATGCCTTCAGTGAGAATCATATATCAAAAAAGCAAAGGGTGGCTACTTTGAGGAATCTAAAATATAGGACCTATTTAAGAGTTATTTCACACTTTTTTGTTAAGTACATAATTCAATATGTGTTCATTCATAGTTTTGATGCCTTCAGCGAGAATCTACAATGTAAATAGTTATGAAAATCATAATTAGATAAATGTCTCATGAATTACTCTCATGTTCCAAAACAAATCTGAAAGCAAACTGTTTGCTTACATAATGTTTATGACAGTATTAGCCTTGCTAATAATATCTTAGCATAAAGAAAATTATGCCATTGGGGATAACATGGTAACATCAAGCACTTTGGCTAAAAACCTCAACTTATGTTGTATTTATCTGCACACTGCAAACATCAGAAACGTTATATAAATGAAATTTGGAATAACAAGTAAGCTGGTTACGTGGAAATAATGTTACCAATGTACATCCAAATTGTATAGTGTTTGGCTAATCAAAACAATTCTGCCTTATCGGGCTAATTAACAGTCCCAAGTTTGACATAATGTCATATGAACCAATTGAGGTTATTCTTACCTTAAGGCATGCAGACAGTGTCCTCTTCAGTCTTCGCTTCTCTCAGGGACGTTAGATGAGCCAAACACAGAAGCCAGGAGCTTTCTTATAAACTCAGACAGTGTGATCCTCATTGTGTTCTCCGTGACACTGTCCTTGCATACCCAGCCCCCCCAGCAAATTTCAAAAACTCACCGGACACACATGTATCACACAACGTACTTTGTATTCAAAACAGCGGTCTTCGATGAAAAGGGACGAGTTTGCATCCCTGTACTATCATTAGATATGTCTAAAAACAAACAGGTAAAAATCATCTAACATGGGGTATCACCTTTAAATGAATATAATATTTAATAACTATATTGTAAAATATAGGAGATTTGACAAACATTTTTTTCAGACCTTTGCACAACTCTGACCGAAATTGGAGAGCAATACATTTAAAGAAGTGGTTCTTCCCATTCTCCTTACTCTTGACCAGGGGCGCAACTACTCAGTGTCAGAGGGCTATGCAGCAACAATTTTGGCGCCCCCCCCCAAAAACAAAACAAAACAACAACAAATAAATAAGTGTGCCGGACATCATCATGTATGGGGTTTAAATAATAAAGGTTTATTTTAAAGTATATCAGCCACTGTAGGCCTACCATTGTTATAAATATATATGTATATATATACACAGATATTTCCAATTCACTGACGATCTACATCTGATTTATATGTCTAACAATAACAGACCAAGTCTCAAAGTCTCATCTTTAACCAAACTACTACACACAGTATTCATGTGTTACAGCAGTTTAGTCTCTTAGCATATCTTGAAGGAAGTCAGTTTGAAGTCTCCAAAGATTTTAATGTAGCTGATGACGTCCATGTTGTGGCGGTTAGGAAACTGGACTTCCTGTCCGTTAGGAAGCTCCACTTCAAACATGTCTCCGGCCAGCTTCAACACAAGCTGAAATAAAAAAAAAATACTTAGGCAAAGTAATTCATTTATATAGCACAATTCAGACACAAAGGTAATTCAAAGTGCTTTACAAGGTAAATAAAAACAGCATAAAACTGTAGATTTAAAAGAATTCAAAAGCATAGAAGTGTAGGATTGACCATCTAATGACCTAAAGAAAAACTGGAAAAAAGAAAAGTTGTAAGCCTTGATTTAAAAGAACAGAAGGATTTTGGCAGATCTTAAGAGATCTGGAAGTTTATTCCAGATCTACGGTGCATAGAAACTGAAAGCAAGTCCTGCGTGTTTGGTTCTGACCCGGTCTTATGATCGGATTAGAGCTCTGGATGGCTCGTAGCACAGCAGCATATCAGACATGTATATTAGCCCCAAACCATTCACTGCTTTGGAAGTCAAGAACAATATTTTTGAAATAAATTGCTTTGATTCATAAGAAGCCAGTGCAAAGCTCTGGGAACTGAGGGATGTGTTTTCATTTCTTGGTTTTATGAGGACTCAGGCAGCAACGTTTTGAATACGCTGCAGTTGTCAGATTGATTTTTTTTGTTACAGAGACCTGCCAAGACACAGTTGAAAAAAAAAAAAAAAAGCATGAATAAGTTTCTCTAAACCTTGTTGTCTATGTCCTTTTAGTCTAGCTATAGTTTTAGGTGGTAGTGGGCTGATTTTGTTATTCTGTTGATGTGGGTTTTGAGTCCAGAACTAAACCAAGATTCCTAGAAAATGGGTTTAAAGTCTTAAACATTAGGGCTTCAAGTTTAGCAATAACATGTAATCAATAATTTTGGCACCAAATACAATTCAAGTTTTATCTTTAGATTAGACAGCAATCTATTTGTAGAACATCCCAAAACTTCTCCAAATAAAACCCAAACTCCCTGTATGACAATCCCAAATACGCACATCTTCCCTTCCTTCAGTCACATTCCCTCACCTTGACATCTGTGCCCCTCTGTAGAGAAACTGAAAGCAAGTCCTGCGTGTTTGCATATGCAAGAAGGACACCACCATACTGGATAAACTGATCAGGCGGGCCGGCTTTGTGGTCAGCATGAACCTGGACTCACTGTCACGGTGGCAGAGAGGAGGACACTGGACAAACTGCTGGACATTATTGACAATGCCAGCCACCCCATGCACACCCTCATCAGCAACCAGAGGAGCCGGTTCAGTGGAAGGCTGCTCCTTCCCAAGTTTTGGACCAACAGACTCAAGGACTCCTTTGTCCCTCATGCCATCATACTTTACAACTCCTCACTCGGGGGAAGGAGGAAATAGGGTAAAGAGGACAGCACCAAACAGGAAGGAAGGGAAGGAGTGGTAGCTACTCTTTCACTGTGCAATTAACCAATTAACAATCTACATACAAACGTACCTGGACCCTCTAACTGCTCTTAACTGCTAATTTGTGCTAAAAGTAATTTTTTATAGCTAAAGGTTTATTGTTATTTTTATACTGTTCTTTCTCTATACTGTATTTTTTATTCCTCCTTATTTTCTATTCCATTTTTTTGTAAGCTAATACAATCTGCTGCTGGAAATTTCATATTCCTTACGGGAGTAATTCCAAAAGGATCAATAAAGAGAAGTCTAAGTTTTGTATTGATACTAATTTAGTTGTATATAAATGTCTCTATAATTTTATTTTTTGTAAACTGTTTTTGAGGGGTTTTAAAATAATTTCTGTAAGATAAATAATATAATAAATGAGTTATAAGGTGGACTTTCTGAGATTGTTTGATGAAGTGTTATAGATTATAAAAAATACATGAAACTTGTAAGTGAGACTTCTACATCAAAGGGAAAGAGCTGAGAGACGTTGATGTATAGTGTTAAAAAGAATGAACTCCTTTTAATTTGTTTTGTCCCCCTTTTTAGCTGTTTTCCGAAAATAGTTTTTACACAAACACCTATCTTCATATTTTGTTTATTTTATTTGTTTACTACTTTGTATGTTTTTCTTCAAGTTGATGAACGATGCTTTATGTTTCCTAAGAACTTGGAATATTCAACTATTTTATACTTTGCTGTTACACCACTTGGTTGAAGCAACATCTGCTTCAACCAAGTGGTGTAACAGCAATTCAAACAACAGTGGAAGTGTCTAACTTCTGGAACGATGAAGAAACAGAGTTTAACGTTGCAGAGTGGGAGTAAATGAACAAAAACAACAGTGTGTCTGTGCAATAAAATGCAGTTATCAGTAACCGGGTTACTACTTTGTATTTATAATTTATCATGTATAATGTTACAGGAATATGAACACATGGATTTCTCTGTACTCATGGAAACACCATATCCTGAATATGATCATAACCGAGATAAACCTCATAAGCGGGTTATACATGTCCATGTAAACTCATTGTTTACATGAAACCACCCAGAATCCAGAAACACCCTCAGCCCACCAAAACCTATAAATAGTTTCCCTCAAAGTCACATGGTTTCATGTAAATCATGAGTTAGAGTAGTCATACTTTCAGTTTTGACATTTGTTGTTACTGATTTACAAGTAATGTGCGTGCAGAGGTTCTCTGCTCCTTAAACCTATCACATCAGGTTTGATCAGAGCAGGTGGGAGGGGTTTGTGAGGGGCAGACCAGAATCAAACAAGCCTCTGGTCTCTCTATATAGGAATAGGGCGGAGACAGGAAAGATTTCTGTCAACTGGGTGAGTCTAAACTGACATACTGGAAATGGTTTGTCTGTTGATTTCAAGAGAAACTGGAAGACCACTATACATTAAAATTTCAGAAAAGAGGGGACATTCCCAGTGAGTGGAGAATCCACGGTAAACAAGAAGCTGTTGAAAGGCTGGACGACATGTACAATCTGGGAGTGAGCCAGAAACAAAGTAACAGAAAGCCCTGAGTGCCTTTAGTTGTTTAAAAGAAATAGCAATTATTTATTTGATTGAAGTGCAACAATAGCAATAATGAAGATAAAGTGATCCTAAATGAATGAAACGGCCAACGTCTAATTTATGTATTTAAAAAAAAAATAAGTAGAGTGAGGTGCATTATAACAATAAGTAGAAAGGATTACTGAAAATGTCCTGAAGCAAAGAAAACAGCGTTTTATTTTATTTATTTTCTTTAATTAAAACAAAAAGTCTTTATTTTACAAGATGATGAAAATGCCTGCAATTTGTATGTGAATATTTAAAGAAAAAGTTATTCAAAGAAGGAATGGAGTTTCTACGTTGACATATTACGTATATTGATGTATTTTTCATTCCTCTATAAACAGGGATGTATGCGAAGATTTTACTTTTGTTTTCACCTTTTTACTTTTATGTGAACATCTCATTAAACAGACATGAGATGAAACTTCTAAGTGTGCTCAGAAAAAGGATCAGTGTAATTCATTTCTGTAATGTAATTATTGTATGACTTTTAGTCATCCAAAGATGTGTATTTTTTAAATACAAGATGCATGACAATCACAGAAGGCTTTTATCATGTGGATACGCTGACAGTTTTGTCATTACTTAGAATTCCTAATGGAAAAGACAGAAACTACGCGCTATAGCTTTAAAGAGTGAAGAAAGGTGTAGGATGCTGAGCTGAACGATGCTTTATGTTTCCTAAGAACTTGGAATATTCAACTATTTTATACTTCATCTAATTTGAAATTATATTTTTACTGCTACTTATCACTACTACTACCATATTGAGATTGTTTTTGTTGTTTGCTTAATTAGACTCCTGTTATTGCTACAATATATTGATATCCATGATTAATAAGAGAAATATCAGTCTGTGTAAAAAGGCATATTTTCTTTTACTGTAATAAACAGAGTTTTCATAAAGACATTGGTGTTTACACTCTCTGTTATTAATGAGCATTATGAGGAGACCAGATTTTCTTCACACAGTCTCAAATTATGTGTAAGATCTTCTACATATTAAATCAAGTACATGTTATCTACAGTGAGGGAAATAAGTATTTGAACACCCTGCTATTTTGCAAGTGCTCCCACTTAGAAATCATGGTCTGAAATAGTCATCGTAGGTGCATGTCCACTGTGAGAGACATAATCTAAAAAACAAATCCAGAAATCACAATGTATGATTTTTAACTATTTATTTCTATGATACAGCTGCAAATAAGTATTTGAACACCTGTCTATCAGCTAGAATTTTAACCCTCAAAGACCTGTTAGTCTGCCTTCAAAATGTCCACCTCCACTCCATTTATTATCCTAAATTAGATGCACCTGTTTGAGGTCGTTAGCTGCATAAAGACACCTGTCCACCCCATACAATCAGTAAGAATCCAACTACTAACATGGCCAAGACCAAAGAGCTGTCCAAAGACACTAGAGACAAAATTGTCCACCTCCACAAGGCTGGAAATGGCTATGGGGAAATGTCCAAGCAGCTTGGTGAAAAAAGGTCCACTGTTGGAGCAATCATTAGAAAATTGAAGAAGCTAAACATGACTGTCAATCTCCCTCGGACTGGGGCTCCATGCAAGATCTCACCTCGTGGGGTCTCAATGATCCTAAGAAAGGTGAGAAATCAGCCCAGAACTACACGGGAGGAGCTGGTCAATGACCTGAAAAGAGCTGGGACCACCGTTTCCAAGGTTACTGTTGGTAATACACTAAGACGTCATGGTTTGAAATCATGCACGGCACGGAAGGTTCCCCTGCTTAAACCAGCACATGTCAGGGCCCGTCTTAAGTTTGCCAATGACCATTTGGATGATCCAGAGGAGTCATGGGAGAAAGTCATGTGGTCAGATGAGACCAAAATAGAACTTTTTGGTCATAATTCCACTAACCGTGTTTGGAGGAAGAAGAATGATGAGTACCATCCCAAGAACACCATCCCTACTGTGAAGCATGGGGGGGTAGCATCATGCTTTGGGGGTGTTTTTCTGCACATGGGACAGGGCGACTGCACTGTATTAAGGAGAGGAGGACCGGGGCCATGTATTGGGAGGTTTTGGGGAACAACCTCCTTCCCTCAGTTAGAGCATTGAAGATGGGTCGAGGCTGGGTCTTCCAACACGACAATGACCCGAAGCACACAGCCAGGAGAACCAAGTAGGGGCTCTGGAAGAAGCATATCAAGGTTCTGGCGTAACCTAGGCAGAGGTTTAAAAAAAAAAAAAAATCTCCGACGGCAGAGACGAGACGCAGCGCGAGTCGCATTCTACCACGCGCTGTCTGAAACCCCACGTTACCAGAAATCTACTGGTTAAGTAAGTACTACAAACCGCAGTAAAAAACAAACCTGAAGCTGAAGAAACCCTAAACGTTAACGGAAAAGACCCGCGGACCACAGAGAGAGAGAGAGAGAGAGAGAGAGAGAGAGAGAGAGAGAGAGAGAGAGAGAGAGAGAGAGAGAGAGAGAGAGAGAGAGAGAGAGAGAGAGAGAGAGAGAGACCCGCGGACCTCAGAGAGAGAGAGAGAGAGAGACCCGCGGACCTCAGAGAGAGAGAGAGAGAGAGAGCTGTTATGTGTGAGTGAGCAGAGCGTGTGTGTACGGGCGGGGCGCACGGTCCACTACCCAATCCGAGTATACGGATAATGACTCGTATTACTCGTATAATACTTGTATTCGGCAAAAGTGCTTTATCCGTACCGGCCGAGTTTACGGCTCATCCCTATTATTAACCCTTCTGCAGTGTGTGCAAACCTGGTGAAAAACTACAGGAAACGTTTGACCTCTGTAATTGTAAACAAAGGCTACTGTACCAAATATTAAAATTGATTTTCTCAGGTGTTCAAATACTTATTTGCAGCTGTATCATACAAATAAATAGTGAAAAAATCATACATTGTGATTTCTGGATTTTTTTTTTTTTAGATTATGTCTCTCACAGTGGACATGCACCTACGATGACAATTTCAGACCCCTCCATGATTTCTAAGTGGGAGAACTTGCAAAATAGCAGGGTGTTCAAATACTTATTTTCCTCACTGTACAGGTAAAAGCCAGTAAATTAGAATATTTTGAAAAACTTGATTTATTTCAGTAATTGCATTCAAAAGGTGTAACTTGTACATTATATTTATTCATTGCACACAGACTGATGCATTCAAATGTTTATTTCATTTAATTTTGATGATTTGAAGTGGCAACAAATGAAAATCCAAAATTCCGTGTGTCACAAAATTAGAATATTACTTAAGGCTAATACAAAAAAGGGAGTTTTTAGAAATGTTGGCCAACTGAAAAGTATGAAAATGAAAAATAAGAGCATGTACAATACTCAATACTTGGTTGGAGCTCCTTTTGCCTCAATTACTGCATTAATGCGGCGTGGCATGGAGTCGATGAGTTTCTGGCACTGCTCAGGTGTTATGAGAGCCCAGGTTGCTCTGATAGTGGCCTTCAACTCTTCTGCGTTTTTGGGTCTGGCATTCTGCATCTTCCTTTTCACAATACCCCACAGATTTTCTATGGGGCTAAGGTCAGGGGAGTTGGCTGGCCAATTTAGAACAGAAAAACCATGGTCCGTAAACCAGGCACGGGTAGATTTTGCGCTGTGTGCAGGCGCCAAGTCTTGTTGGAACCTGAAATCTCCATCTCCATAGAGCAGGTCAGCAGCAGGAAGCATGAAGTGCTCTAAAACTTGCTGGTAGACGGCTGCGTTGACCCTGGATCTCAGGAAACAGAGTGGACCGACACCAGCAGATGACATGGCACCCCAAACCATCACTGATGGTGGAAACTTTACACTAGACTTCAGGCAACGTGGATCCTGTGCCTCTCCTGTCTTCCTCCAGACTCTGGGACCTCGATTTCCAAAGGAAATGCAAAATTTGCTTTCGTCAGAAAACATGACTTTCGACCACTCAGCAGCAGTCCAGCTCTTTTTTTCCTTAGCCCAGGTGAGACGCTTTTCGCGCTGTTTCTTGGTCAACAGTGGCTTGACACGAGGTATGCGGCAGTTGAAACCCATGTCTTTCAAGCGTCTCTTGGTGGTGGATCTTGAAGCACTGACTCCAGCAGCTGTCCACTCCTTGTGAATCTTTTTTTTCACAATCTTGACTAGGCGCGGTGATCCCTATCGCTTGTACACTTTTTCTGACCACAGTTTTTCCTTCCCTTTGCCTCTCTATTAATGTGTTTGGACACAGAGCTCTGAGAACAGCCAGCCTCTTCAGCAATAACCTTTTGTGTCTTTCCCTCCTTGTGCAATGTGTCGATGGTCGCCTTTTGGACAGCTGTCAAATCTGAAGTCTTCCCCATGTTTGTGTAGGCTTCAGAACTGGACTGAGAGACCATTTAAAGCCCTTTGCAGGTGTTTTGAGTTAATCAGCTGATTACTTTGTGGCACCAGGTGTCTTCAAAATTTAACCCTTACACAATATTCTAATTTTGTGACACACGGAATTTTGGATTTTCATTTGTTGCCACTTCAAATCATCAAAATTAAATGAAATAAACATTTGAATGCATCAGTCTGTGTGCAATGAATAAATATAATGTACAAGTTACACCTTTTGAATGCAATTACTGAAATAAATCAAGTTTTTCAAAATATTCTAATTTACTGGCTTTTACCTGTAGATAACCCCAAATCACAGAAAGTGTTCATTTTGGAAGTATTTTTAGATTAATGATTATAGATTAGATTACATTAGATTAGATTAGATTAGATTAGATTAATTTAATGATTTGCATGGCCCAATTACAAAGTCGATGTGTAAAGTCTTGCAGCACACTGTTGATGGAAATAAAATGTTTGACCAGATAATAAAATGATGCCCTTCAGACCACAGCAGCTTGAGTGACTGAATTTTTAATACTTGCATTGACAAGTCTACGGCTGAGTCAGGATCTTCAAATGTGTTCATTAATCTAATTAGCAGGGTGCTTTCATTGCACCCAGGAACAATAGACCAAACATTATGCCAGGAAACAAATAGAGTTGCTTCACTTCCCCAAAGTCAGCGTGCTCCATGGAGACCAAGTTAAGATTGTCAGGAAAGATGAAGAGTTTTTAAGCCTTGTGTAGAAAGTCCTGCAGATTTCACTGCAGGATGACCAAAGGGGTCTGACAAACATCTGGGTTCATTATGAACAGGAAGCCTACATTATGTAAAAACCGGAGGCAGCATTGTGTCAAATATATTTTATACTTCACCACTTCTTTCAATAATTTCCAAGCAAATTTGTATTTCAAAATTTGGAGAAAGGAAATGCATGGAGTATTTTTTAATTAGCAAGGAACATTGTGTTCATGCTGAAACACTGCAGCCAGCCAAGGAACATTGTGTCATGCAGAGAAACAGGTCCATCAAGCCTAGAGAGTCCCAAGGAGGCAGTTAATCAGCCAAATGCCTGTTTCTAACAATGTTGTGTGGCTAGTTTGAATGTGAAAGTAGAGATAATAATGATGCACGTTATTCAGACTATAAGAGTTTTGAAGATGAGGCCTTTAAATAACAACTCATTTTCTAATTTTACACTGAGCAGGATAATATTTGAAACAGAGGAGTTGATCAGTAAATTCTAGCCTACATTTTTAGTATTAAGTAGTATCTAAGATAAGTAGTATCTGTTGTTGTCGTTAGCATGAGTTTCCAATGTTGTTCAGCCAGTTTAAATGTCACAGTGAAAATCATAATGACGCACTTTGTTCAGACAATTTAATTTAATTTAAAATGACTATATGTCCGAGGGGCAATTAAACAACACGGAGAGTAAAACCTGAAAGGACAATTCACTGACAGTAAGATACACATACAAAAATAAATAAGTAATGGACTGCGTAATGCTGTGTGTTCTAATGTGCTAAAGATCACTAATGAAGTCATTAAAACATTAATTTAAAAAGGTGCTGTGCTACTGTTCTTTATTTGGAATCTGGGATGGGGGTGGACGGTAGGGAGCTAAAATATTATATCTTCTACCTCTTAGATCTTTACACTTTGAGTTGTGTTTATTTGGAATATATGTGTTCAGTGTTTAAAACAAAAGAGAAGGATTAAGAACTAAATGCTCCATCTTGTGTACTGAATGAGACAGATCACCACTTATTTGCATGATATTATATCCATTTCTTCACATTGTCATAAGTGAAGTAACAGCAATTCAAACAATGGAAACAGTGGAAGTGTCTAACTTCTGGAACGATGAAGAAACAGAGTTTAACGTTGCAGAGTGGGAGTAAATGAACAAAAACAACAGTGTGTCTGTGCAATAAAATGCAGTTATCAGTAACCGGGTTACTACTTTGTAGTATAATTTATCATGTATAATGTTACAGGAATATGAACACGTGGATATCTCCGTGCTCATGGAAACACCATATCCTGAATATGATCTGTTGTGGAAGTTTCTGTACAGCGAGAGAGGAATTTCAGTGTGAGATGAGACCTTGTTGAGACAAAATAAAACAGGCTGCAAACTGGTTTAAAGGTATAAGGTATTCGGTGAAAAAGGTTTAATTGATTTCTGCAGAGATCAATCAAAATGACAAGAACAGCTTTCACAATGTACAGTTACAGAGTGACAACAGTTCTGTGCCCCAAACAGTATATGACAGTTCCTTATATCCCCGTGAAGCCAGCAGAAACCAGGCCATGTTTGGAAAACAGTTTAATCTTAAACATAACAATTAGTTAGCTCAAGCAGACGGTTGGATCTCTTACGTATTTCTGAATCTGTCCTCCGTGCGTCAAGTTTTCATTCTATCTTAGCTCTAAAAGGACATCTTGTCTCTCTGGATAGGCTATGGTCTCAACCTGGGACCTGCTATGATAAACATGGCTTTAGACAACTGTTTCTGTAAGACCTTATGCCATTTGCCCTTGGAGGACAAATGCAAAGACATAACAAATTCAGTTGTCTCCTACAAGGAAAAGATACAGAAGTAATTTACTCTGAGTGGCATTGAAGAGCTTATAGATGAATAATATGAAAATCATTGGTTAAATGTAATTTTCCCATTACATTCCTCCCTTTTGATTACATACTAATCACAACACAATTGAAAATTACTGAAAAGAAGACATGCATTTCTGCACGTCCCCAAAAAAAAAATGTTTTTGTGAGTAATTTAAACCTCTTAGTTTAAGCTACCACTACATCTAGTCTGAAAGAAAGAAAATGAGAATTAAAATGGATTTTATGAATATGGAACTATTCAAATTCGGAAGCTGAGTCCTCATTGTAACCATACTCATTGTAAGAGGACAAATGAAACAATTCAGGACCATCATCTTTCAGTTGTAAGGCTGGATACTGAACTTTCAAGAGTAAACAAAGTGGAAATCATTTTTCGTATTAATGGGATAATGCAACAAATACCTATCAAACAGAAACAGATCACAGAGATTACTGGAACCACAATTTTCCACATCCAAGCCTTCCAACCCTCCCCAAGTAACCCAAGCACCCCAATCCCACCCAGAATCAGTGTGATGGACATCTTGAGCCTTGAGACTAGTGGTGAGTTGTTGTAACTGATGGACAGTGTTAGTGATGTTTCCTTCAATGTCTGTGATAAATGTGCAGCATGTGATCACCTATCAGAATGTGCGTTATTAACTACACCCCACCATGGAAGAATTACTGAGACAAATTTGCTACTGTAACTCGTCATTTTACATTTAGCTCTTAAGGTAAAAATGCAGTCAGTGCACAAATAGTCATTTAGATTTAACGCGTGTGGTTTAACGGGTGTAGCCTGTTTCTGTGAGTGGGGAAACAATGAACTCATGAGTCATTGATACCTACGTCACATGTGAGTTTGCTGATTGACCCCAGTCATACGTTAGATGAAAAATGCATTTTTGTTTGTTTGTTAGGAGAAAGAACCCATTTATTTTGCACAATGTTAATCATTTGAGTTGATTTTTGCCTTTTACCTGTACTAAGTGCATTCTTATCGTTTTTTTTCTTTTTCCCAGTATAGACTATTGAGTTGGTCGCCAGTACATTAATATAGAATGATCCGCATGGATCTTTTCCTGATAACCACGTGCATACTTTGAAATAACCTTCATCTTGTGGATTAAACTCTGTTCAGGATTAGCAATACTGCGGGTGAAGAGGTGTTTACTTTCTGATTCGTTAGTCTATTTTTCAGGTTGGTGTGGTCAGAGGGAATCTGATTCCCCCAATTTGACCCACTCGTGTGCCAAATTGCTAAACCCCATGATGGGCACAATGCTTCCCCTTTCGGGTCCTGCATCATGTCCATTACAGCCATATAGCATATGTAAAATTTCTACCTCACCCCAGAGAGATTTGTCATTTTCGGACTGAAAGTAATCGCATGGTTGTAACAGGAAAGAAGTTGATGTGTTAGCTAATAACTTAAAGTTTGTTGACCTAAGGTTATTATTTTCTTATATTGCTTGTACCCCAATACTGTCTAGACTAGAAAGGTGAAGAGCGTTCTACTCATTTTACCCCTTTATTTGTGAGTGAAAAACTGTGTGTCTGAGTGTGCTGTGCGTCAGTAGTAACATTAATTAATTAATTAACATTAATGTGAGAAGAAGTGGTGTTAGAATAAATGGTGTATTCAGATTTAGCTCTATCATATCTGTCTAACAAGCAAAATGCAACCCCCCCACAAACACAGAAAATAGAGAACCAGAATACATTTATATCATACACCATGTCTGTCTCTTCCTGTGTGCGTCCATCTTCACAGCGAGCCTGCTGTGTCCTTCAGGAATGTGCTGTGTGTGTGTGGGTGATCAGCGATGCAGTGCCGTGCTGCAGATGTTTCTTCTGGTGTCAGAGGTTCGTCCACTAGCACATGACAACACCGTTGGGGTCAGGTTTTTTCCCTGCCCTGTCTCTTGTGTGTGTGTGTGTGACGTTGGTGACACAGAACGCCGTCTGTCAGGCCACAGTCTGGTGCTGGAACCTCTTGCAGTGCGATGCGTGGATCCACAGAGCCCGCTCAGCAACCTTCACTGCTGTGTGGGTGATCAGAAGAACCCGGAAGGGACCTTGCCAGCGTTGGGCTGCCAGTTTCTCCTCCTGAAGTTTTTCACGACCACAAAATCTCCTGGCTCCAGCGTGTGGAGCGGTCTTTCAGCTGGGTGGGACAAGGCTGCAGAAACCTGGATTCTTATGGCAGAGAGAGCAGAAGACAGTTGTACACCCTACTCTAACATATCATGGGGTGCTCTAAGAGCCTCTAACCCCCACACTGGGTGGTCTGCCAAAAAAAGATCCTAAAAGGACTGAGGTTACTGCAAGTTCTTACCCTCATTCGCATGTACATAGTTTTGTTCTTAACGTGCCGTTATTGCTTGACAACTGACTTGATATTCCCCATCTGGGAATAATTTCTGTCATTAGAGCTTTTGCTAACACTGAAGTTGTTTGTTTTGAAGCGGGAAACACTTCCACCCATTTTGAAAACATCTCAACCATCACCAAACAACACATTTTCCCCTCCGACGGTGTGAGCTCAACAAAATCCATCAAATGCCCTTATCAGTGGTGGATGTGCTACCTACTGTGTTACAGTCACTGGTTTGCCTATATTGCCTATGATGTCATACTTTACAAAAAAAAATTATTTTCTGCAAATGTTGTGAAGCTCTTAGTGAACCATGTTTTTGTTAACAAACGTTAGCATTCCACTCTTTTGACACATGGTAACGCCCATGTGTCAACCTCACTCTGACATCTCTCCATTAGTGCATGTATAGGACCTGAGCATATGTGTGCAATTCAGGCCTGTGTGTAATAACAACAGAGTGAATTGTAATTAATAATAAAGTATAGATTATTAACTTTGCAAAATGTGTGAAAAACAGTGTTGAAGGCAAGGTTTTGAACCCCGCCCCAGCCAGACACCCTCTTTAAAGGTGCACCCTGCATTTTTCAACTGTGTACTGCAGCTACTGAATCTGGAAGTGAAAATCAGTCAGCTGCACCGCGTGTGCAGAACATTTGCATATGCCTAGCTAAGATGGGAGCAAGATGGCCGTCAGAAGGTCATTGATCAATTGGTGATGCAAAATGGGCTTACCATAAGACTTAAGGAAGTTTCGGTGTTTCCACAATGCCCCAAAATCATGTACAACCCCAAAAGCGTACCTGGAGTCCGTGTAGCTTGTTACAGACGAACCTTCAGCCAGTTTACGTGCTTCAGTGAGAGCAATTACTTCAGCCACCTGCGCAGAGAAGTGTTTGGGAAGAGATTTAGCAATTAAGGTTTCTGCGTCAGATACTACAGCAAACCCTACCTGTCCCTGGCCTGTGTCAGGGCAGCGTGAGGCTGACCCATCCACATACAAAAACCAGATCTGAATTTGGCACCGGTGTGTCAGTCAGATCTGGACGCGGAGCACAGGTGTGTTGCAACTCTGCCAAAACAATCATCCGTTTCTCCCTATCCTGGTGTGGGCATAAGAGAAGCGAGGTTAAGTACTGTACAAAATGTTTAACAGTAACAAAAGTCATATCAAGCAGACATGTGTGATACCTCAGATATCGTGCTGCAGAAAAAAAGACGTCATGCAGCTCAAAAGTTTATCCACTGTCTGAGTGAATGGGAGTTTAGGGTTTGGCCTAAAGTCGGAGGGCATGCGCAAACATATTTTTACCATGTATTAAGTTAGCTAAAGGTTGAACTAACTGAGCATAATTTAGAATAAAAACACAACAATAGGAACACATTCCTCATTTGTTTTTGTTTTGTTGCAGGTTTTGGGAGGAAACTATTTCCTCAATCTGAGATAGAGACAATGTTTTCCCTGACGCTGAAATGTCATGACCCAAAAATGCACTTCTTTTTCACAAATTGCAGTTTAGCTAAACTAGCTGTGTGCCCCTCTGCTGCCAGATGACACAGTAATGCATTAGTTCTTTTGTTGGACTCGCCACTAGGCAGTCATCAACATACTGAAGGAGAGCAGAACCTGGGGAAAGGGTTAAGCTTTCAAGGCTCTCTCTCAGTGATTGGTTGTAGATGGTTGGGCTCTCGACAAATACTTGCCCTGAGCGTGTGAATGTGTATGTCTTACCATCAAACAGGAATGCTGTCTTTGTCCACTGGAACACTGGAAAAAGCGTTAGACAAATCAACAACAGACAAATATTGTGCCCCCCCTCCCAGGAATTCCTTGAAGAATAGTGTAGGGTTTAGGGACATTTGGTGCACGTGTGTGGACCGCTGCATTTACTGCTTTGAGGTCTTGAACAAAACGCCATTCGACCGGTTTTCCCTTATCACGAATTTTCTTGACAGGGAAAATTGGCGTGCAAACAGGTGAATCAGGACCCGCAAACCAAAAACTCCTGTTTTAAAAAGAGTTAAAGACTGGTCTGATTCCATCAATTGCTTCCTGTTTCAGTGGGTACTGATGCTTTTAGGCCTGAAGTCTGAGCGCGGTGTGATGACGACAGGCTGGCAATTTTGATGAGACCCACGTCATATTTATGCGCTGCCCACAGGTGAGTCGACCCGTGGGACAGAGCATCTCTGTGGGAAAGCATTAACAGCATTATTCAAAAGTGTTTGTGTGTGTGTGTTCAGTCTCTTTCCGCTGGAACACACTGCGCGCGACGTCACATGGTGTGACAGAAGTTTTCGATAACAGCCCGTGGAGAGACGGTCGTGTCCCGTCCACGGTTTCAATCCAGTCAGTCAGCTGGTCACAGTCCAGGACAAACCGTCCCAAGTTTCTCCACTGATCTGTGGGAGATTTAGACAAAGAAATATGAGCATATGAGTGCTGAACTCTGAAAAACATTCTCTGCTTATCAGTCAAGTTTACGGCTACTGCACATTCTCATTATGTCAGTACATGTAAGCACACTCAAGCCCATCTGTGTCTTCTTTGAAAAAGATCTTCAACAAACATGTCATTTGTTTCTGATGAGACATAACAAGTGATATATAAGTTGTGGTCTGACCTAAGTCAGCAAGGGGTTAAATCACATCTCTGGCCTCATGCAGCAAGCCTGCAGCATGACCCTGAAAAATGCCCCACTGAAAAATGAGCTGAGATGTGTGTGTGTTGTTTGAACCTAATGAGTCAGGCTGGGCAGTGATGTCTAATCTCACAACCTTGAGGCTCTGTGAGAGTTGAGATATCCTAAGCCAAAACGTAACATTGGATCTACCTAAACATTCACCGGACACAGGGAGAGAGCAAAACAGAACATTTTGCCCTTCTGTCCTGTTCCGAATCATGTAGGCTAGATTCCAATGTTCACACATCATGAAAGTCTGGAAAATCTTTCTGGAAGAATTGCTCAGCTTGCACTTCGGCAAAGAACAACTCTGCTGGAAAGCTTCTAATTTGCAAATAAAATCAACCAAAACCCTACATCCTTTCCTGCACATTCAAAATCGTAGCAGCCAATTTATAAACCTCAGATTAAAACATTGCATAAGTAACAATACTTTCTACATGTTGTTTCATTCTAGGTGACAAATTGCGTCTAGAATTCTCCCTATTGTGCGAGGAAGAGTGTGATGTTTATGGTCTGTAGCGTGTGAAAGCATTTACTTCATTGCAAGCAGATTAATTAGTTAGTGTGTTTTGCATTTTTACTTCCCTTATCCGGTGCGGATCCAGCTGGCTCAGACTCTCCACCGCCCTCCTTCCCCTCCTTCCCCTCCTCCCGTCCATCCGCCTGTTGCTGGCTGTAGACGTGATCCCCAGCTAGTGGACCCCACTGTTGTCGTTCGCGTTTTTGGGATGGGCATTTGTCTGCCCAGTGTCCTTTTCCTCCGCAGTTGAAACATGTGTCTCGGTCCACTGCTGGCCTCTGCCCTCCACCTCGTCCTCTGCCTTTTCCTCTCGCTTTGCCTTTGCCTCTGTCCCCCCCCCCTCTCCAGCCACCGTTGACACTGTCAAAGTTATTTTTCTTCTGTTTCTCTTCGTTTCAGCTTGTTCAGCTGACTTGTAGCATCGGATGATGGTACCTGATGCTGCTGTTACTGTCAGATGTAGGTGGGGGAGGCCGTGGCTGCTTGTAGAGAGCTTGCAGCGAGGTGGGGGCTGTGTGGAATCTTGTCCTCCTGGAGCTTGCTTCTCGGGGAGACACGACGGTGTTTCTCTTTGGCCTGGATGGCGGAGGAGGGTAGGGTGGTGGTGGGTTGAGCAGCTGATCGCCATCTTTGAGACTCGGATAGAGAGAATGCATTAGTGACAGTGGCCATTTCTGTTTTTCTCTTGTTTCCGTGTTTCAGCAGTATTATCTGTTCTCTTTCCCTATTAGTGGCCTCTATCATCCACTGATAAAAACATTCTTTGTTTTTTTTTTTTTTCATTTAAATTAGATGCAGGGTGCTAATCATTTTCCCACTTTCAATAGTTTTCTTTGTCTTTTAAATCCTGTTTTAGCATTCTAAGTTTCCCTGTACTTAAAGAACCATTTTCAGGAAAACCATGTTTTGTTGCCCAATATGGCAGACATTCTATAGATGTAGGCACAAATTTCCTCACCATTTCATCCACTACCGGCCCCGAAGGAACGTGTGACTTTGTGCCCCTGTTACCCATCTACCAACAATAAACGGATAACAACCAGCGGTAGTACTCTTTTTTTTTTCTTCATATAATCGTCACTATACGGCCCAGTTTAGTCCTCGGTAAACTTTGCGATAAAACCTGCAAACAGCTGTAACTTAATGTAAGTTACAATGACTGCTTATCTGTGATAGATTTTTCCCTCGCTGAAAATCCAGATGAACGTCTATGACGACTGTTCATCTGTTCTGATTTTAAAATCTATCTGTCACCCCGTCTTGCCCGTATTGGATGGAATGGTGTCAACTTGTGCTTCCAGTCTGTTAGATATAACAGACTGGATGCAACTAAGATTTCTCCTGTTTTGTACACAACCCAAAGTTTTACAAAACAAAAAAAATACCTTTACCGGAAACCCTCAGTTAAAAACGCAGTCAATATTTGTCTCACAAAAACTGTCTCAATGTCTAATTCAAATCATTTATCCAACAGGATTGAAACGTTTAACTTACCCCCGCTGTTTGAAATTGCTTCCTTTTCGTTTGGATCTCAGAGTGGAATCAGCGAGCCCTCCGCGGTTTCTGACCCTCTGTCTCTCAAAGATGTTTTGGCGAGGTTTAGAGGCAGGTGATCATCAGATCCCTGGATGTACTGTCATCAGTTACCCGGAGAGTCCGTCCT